>WEDG01001369.1:0-127250 GCA_017591395.1 Schistocephalus solidus | reverse complement strand
TAAGCTAATATTTTCTACAGGAAACGAATAAATCGGTTTAAAATTGGAGAATTCACTTATCTTCAAATTTGAACCAACCGCCTTCGACCTTGCGAAACTCTTTTCGCGCACAGTAAAATCACAGAGAAAAACGCAGCAGCCCATGCTTCAAGACGCGTTACGGAACCCCATAGCTGATGCTAAGTTGACGGCCGATAGCTTCAATGATTTCTTGTCCAGAACTCTTCCAGCCTTCGGTGACTCCCTTTCTGAACATCCGGGTTTGGACCGGTAACGTCCTCGAAACCATAACATTTTTCCTCTGGGATTTGACCGTAGCCCTTCGGCGTTTTCGTCAATCTTACAGTCTTGTACGCGATGGCATCCAGATCAGCGTTCTAAAGGCTGAAGAAAATGATAAATAAATAAATAAATTGTATATTTAAGGCCCAGAGAGCCCCGTCATTTCAAACTTAGTATCGTGGTATAAATAAATACAAAGTGGATAATTGCTGCACTATGTGAGCAGCCATATTAACAGCAGAAATTACCAATATGGTAGGCATATCCGATTCAGAACGATTTGCCATTTTTAAAACAATAGACAACAATATTTAACATAAACGGTGAACTAGAAAAGAAGCAGATAAAAACTCCTACGGTTAAATCGGAGGCGGAGTTCAGCGAGCCGCCAATTTAAAAAAATAGGAGAAAAAAACTACTTCACTAAAAAATTAATAGCTTGATGCAATGGAATAGTGCTGTGATGTTGCTGACAACGTATAAGGGTTCGGAACGCTCCTTGTCGTGTGAGAGATAATATAGCAGTCAGAGCTACTGTTTGTAACCACCAGTGGAGGTGAGAGAGGACGAACTCATCGTGGACACCAGGGTCAGAACGAAGAGGGGACAGTAGAGGTTATGAGATCATCAGCGAGATGCGACCTTGCCGACTGCATAGTCCACCAATCAAAGAGGCAAAACCATCAGAACCCGCCTTGATCCTCAACTGAACCTGGAGACCATCGTCGGGGTTGCAAAAGCGGAGGAAAGTACCAAGGTTGTCAAGACTTGGCGATGCTAGTTTAAAAGGAGGGGGCAAAAACGTAAATGCAAAGATTGACTCTGCAGAGGATGATGGACATATAATAAGAGACCATTATACTATCAAGGGAGCTGCCTCAAATACCAGGAGGACCCTTTTCGAAATCCAAAAGTTGCGAGTTAGGGAAGAAAACAGACAATAAGGACTTTATATCTTCCGAAGTAAAATGTTTGCGTAACTTTGTTTTGAAAATAGCTAATGTGGACGACAACCTAATTTGCAGTGGAAGATTATTCCAGATGAAAGCATATTTGGAGGCAAAAAAACTGAGACCGGTTAGTTGTGGAGCTAAGGGGTGGTGAAATGATCATAGAGGAATTACGAGTGGCATAGGGTCGATCTACCGGAAAAAGAGTGTTAATTCGTGGGAGATTTGGGCTAAAGTTAATGCGAAACAGGAAGCAGAGACCGGCTTCGAATCTTCTAACCCACCGAAATTTAATGTTTGCTAACTGGCATCTATCCGTATAAGAGATACTTGATCCAGGAAGAGAAAATAGTTTTCGAGTAAAAACTCTCTGAACTTTTTCAATCTTACTGCGGTCAGAGGCATTCATCAGCCCAAAGAGGGGACAGCAGTATTCTAGAATAAGAAGAACAAACATGTGGTACATGTCTTACTTTATTTCCGGAAGGAAGAAATTATGCGATATAAAACCACATATCTGTGCAGCCTTTGCAGAAATTCGATCTGCATGAGGCGATAACGCTAGCTTGTTCGTGTAACTTAGACCTAAGTCTTTTATGGTTGATCGATCTAAAAGTGTGCTATTTTTAAATACTAGGCGTCCAGGAAACTTGGCGAGGCCGAAACACATGAAACTGCTCTTTGATGGAAAAATTTCATCTGCCAAGTACAGCTCCAACGTGAGAGCATTAGTAGATCAATGTTGATTTGATCCACGCAACTATTGGCTTTAGAAAATGAATAAATGCACTTGAGATCGTCAGCGTAAACAAAATTTTGTGAATATGTGAGAAAAGCTGAAATTTCGTTTATGTACAGAATAAAGAGAAGGGGACCTAGAACCGTGCCTTGAAAAACGCCACTCGTGATCGGTTGAGGTGTCGAGTTGCTATTACCTACTAAGACCTTCTAGCTGCGGTTAGAGAAGTAGGAAATAATGAAGTCAAGGAGAGGAGGCCGGATGCCGAGGGCTTCCAGTTTCACCAGAAGACGTCTGTGCGGTACCTTGTCAAAGGCTTTGCTCTGGTCAAAGTAGATCACAACCACTGACTGTTGCTCATTACGAAGGGAAGTGACGAGGTTAAGAAAAGCTAAATGACACACTTCGCATGATCTCCCAGGTAAAAAAACCATATTGCAAGTCGCTTAAGAGCTTGTTTTCTAAGCAAAAGTCGAGAATTTGATTAAAAATAATTTTAAGAGAAGTTTTGCTAGAGCTGGGGTTTTGTGAACGCCTCGATAATTATTTACGTCCGAACGAGAGCCCGACTTGAAGACAGGAAGAATTATAGATGTCTTCCATGAGTCAGGAAAGAATCCGTTTAAAAGATAAACTGAGAATACATGGCTAAGCAATCGGGGAAAGCTCGGCACTCTCTTAATAACTGAGTTTGGAATACCGTCAGTCCCCGAAGAGTGCGAGTTTTTCAGACGCATTATTTGCTTACGAATTAGTTCTACGGAGAAATCAATGGTACTGATAACATTAAATGAGGATGCCTGAAACGTCGAAACCGGTTCAGATTCCATCGTAAGATGATTTGCAAAGAATGCACTAAATAATTCTGCCTTCTCAGAGTCTTCGAGAACGAATTTCATAGTTTCATTAAGTAATGGAGGTATTTCATAACCACGTTTAGAGCAGGATCGACGGCGGAACAGTTGAGCGACAGATTTTGCAGAGTTTGGCTCGCTGAGTGCGCATGATTTCCCTCTGTCTGTTTCGTGCAAACCGAATCTTAGAGGCTAGTTCAAAAATCTCTGCAATCCTTAGATGTACAGATAACGAACTAGTATATTGATCTTTTAATTGCTTCCTCAATTTCTTTAGTCTTGGCAAAAGGAAGTGGGGGACGGTGGATTCCGAAGTGTAGGGCTTGACAGTTTGGATTGGCACGAATTCCAGGATGTTATTTGAAACGACTGACATTAAGTCAGAAAGACTTGCTGCATCGTTCATGGAGGAGAGATGCTGCCAATCCAATGAGTCCAAAAAGTTGTTAATTAAGCTCATATCTGCGAGGTCAAAAGCATGATAGGTACGAACGGCGCTAGCCTTTTTTCGATGAGACAATTGGTAAGCAACAGTGAATTAATGTATGGTCACTTTGGAAGAGGCCCTGCTTAAAATCAACGAAGAGGGGAGCAATGTAATTTGTGAAAATCAGATCTAAAATATGCTTGTCTCTTGTTGAAGAACGGACAAGCTGTGACCAATTAAAGAAATTAATGGTATCTAGGAATGGCTGAAATCTGGGTGGACAAAAGTTTGAAATCTTGTCAATTTCTGGAAAATTTAAATCCCCAGCGATTATTTTAATGTTAAAATTGGATTCCGAAACCAATTTAAAAATTTCACAATGTTTCACATCATCATCGGATGATGAATTAAGCGGGTAGTAAATACATCCGAGAAAAGCCTTTTGTCAGGGCGACAGGATAATGGATGCGAAGCAGTAATTACCAGAGAATGACGTTACGTCTAGATCAAACGGGAAGTGCTTAAATGAAGCTTTAATATAGAGAAGACAACCACCACCACGCTTACTATGCGGTCTTGACGGTAGAGATCGTATTGGTCTATGACAAGCAAAGAGTCTGAAATTAAGGGATGGGTCCAAGATTCAGTTACACATAAAACATCAGGCATTAACTCGAAAGCAATGGCTCTAAGTTGGGCCATCTTATTTATAACAGATCTAGCATTAAGTAATATGACATCTAGGGTAGTTCGAGTATCCAAACTAGGGTTATCGTTATTAATTAAAAAAATTTGGAGGTGGGTAATTAAGTTGGAAGTTATTGTGGCTTGGAGGGTAATTGCCAACTGCGCCATAACGATTGGTATATAGAACGTCATTAACAAAAGGCTGAGAGGGATATCTGAAAGGGGTAGGAATAAAACTTTTCGGTATCGAACCACCATAGGGGTTACGACCGGGATATGCCTGTTGGTAGTTAAAACGGAATGACGGGAAGTTAGATGGAATATAGGGGCTGACGGGAGATGGCAAGCAGCTATAAGAATTAAATGCTGGAAAGATTTTTTGCTGTAAGATTTTGCTGCTGTAAGATTGTTAATCTTGCTCTTGAAAGCGAAACCTTCCCTACTTTATGGAAGGAATCACACATCCAGCCTATACCCAAACACGGCCATCTATGTAATTTGACGACTTCAGGCTAATAAATACAATTCCCGCAGCCTAGAAGATATTGGAGTCCTTGATCATAGACAAAAGGATGCGTCGCGTAACAGAGAACAATCGACTAAATGCAGCTCAGCATGGGTTCCTCGAAACTAGATACTGTGACATCTGCCAGGTTTCTTTCTTTGATCATACGCTACAATCTAGAGAAAGCGATTTTGCAATTTCCAACGTTTATTTTAATTTAACGAAGGCTTTTGAGCGTGTTGACCATGATCTCCTCCTGCTGAACCTGGCCTCCGTCGGCATAGATAACAAGCTTTTTAAACTTAATATCCTCCTATTTTGATGCACGCACACAACGGGTTAAAATTTCCGATGTCATCTCCAGTCCTACACATGTGAGGCGTGGAGTTATTCGGGGTAGTATGCTTGGCCCGCTCCTATTTTGCCTTTTTGTTAATGATGTTCCGGATTGTTTTCAGTATAGTAGACCTTTTCTGTACGCTGACGATTTAAAAGGTTGCCTATAGAGAAGAAGCAGTCGATCGCAACATCGTGCTTGAGCTTCTAAAAAAGGATATTCAGGTCGTCGCTCAGTGTTTTTGTGCATGGCGCCTTTCCCTTTCTTAGCACAAATGCTCCGTTAGTGTAGTTGGTGAAAATCATCAGCCACAGTAAAGCATAGATGGCCATGACCTTAATGTGCCCGTGATTATAGAGGATCTGGGCGTATAATATTCCAGTGTTCTTAATGTGTCAGAGCACTGTGCCCTAATTGTATTGAAAGCACGCTGAACTACCGAGTTCATTATCAGACATGTTAAAACTGTCAATATTAGAACCAGACATTATAAAATGTACGTCCGACCTTCTCTGGAATACTGCTCGTTTCTATTTAACCTTCTGCACGCTAGTAAACGGAAGAAGATAAAATCAGTCCAGCACTTCTGTGCTAAAAGAATTTTCTCATCAACTGAATCGTGTCCTAACAAAAACGCTGTGAGCAAACTAGCCTTGACCCGTTGTGGCTTCGCATATTAGAGAAGGGATTATTTTACTGTTAAAACTTTTAAACAGCCTTCCCTTACCCACCTCACTACTCAGAGACAGCTTGACCCCTCTCCGCACACCAGTCATCAAGATGCCTTTTATTTCTTCCTCTGGCACGCAAAGTTAGATACTGCCAGTTTTTTTCCATACATGCCATAGCAATCCGGAAAAGCTACCAAGAAGTATCAAATTCAGCGAAGTTATCCTTTTTAGGACAGCTGTTACGAGTTTTCTATATCAAAGACACCTCTAACGAATTTTGGGTGGCGATTCGGTGGAATCTTTCTTCTTTTCTGATGGCGTTTTCAGACGTTAAACCCTGTGCCAGGCTTCACGCTGAGGACAATATTGCTGATTCTGCTTTCCTTTATCAGCTAATTCGTTAGCCGAACGCGAGCAACCGTTCGCCAACACACCTTTATCTAATGCATAATGCACGTAACAGAGAACAACTTCACCGTCCACATTTTTTAACCCTTCCCCTCCCGAACTGTAATCCTTTAACCGGCTGCATTGTATCTTATGAAAAACGCCTGAAAGAATGGTCAGGGGTTTTTCACTGTCAGCTCGATCCTCTACATTTTTTCTCATTTAATCTTGCCTGTAAACTGGCAATAAATAAAAAAATATCGTGAGGATATCTCGGACTATCCAAAAAAGATATCTGAGGGGTTAATTATATCATACGTCATCAATCTGATGAGCTCAGTATCATTGCTCTTGATCTGCCAGCACTGTTCATCTGGAGGCGTCGAAGTGGAAGTTAATTCAATGCCTGTCTCGACACGGTCCAGCAAAACACGAGGCGGTGCTTGGACCTTCGGTATTTGGCGTTCATACCCGGAGAAGTGATAAGGTTGAGCCGTCTGGGTTTGCTGCCGAGAATCATCATGCTTGGAGAGGCAAAACTTATTATATCTTCGAGGCCAGTTACATCAAGCATGAACGGGTGCCGCGCGGTTTGAAATTTCTAGCAGCAAGAAGACCGATTTTAATCGAGTTTTTGCACTGAAATAAACAGTCCACAGAAATTAATTGGTTCAAATTATTGAATCAATTAATTGAATCTTCCGTCCAGTTGCATTCGATACCCTCACAGGGAGCTCAAGGGTGAAAGCCTACTTCCCTCAATAAAGTGACTTAGAGCATTGTCGGAAATCTTGGCCTGCACAACCTACCAGTCCAATCCATTCTCCAACGGCTCTCCAGGGTTTCTGAGGACATTTATTCGACTAGGGCAGCTCTCCAAATAGAGCAACCTGCCGGAATCTTGGCTTGGCCTTCACAACCTACCAGTCCAATCCAGGCTCTAACTGCTCGTCAGGCTTTCTTAGGAGTATCTACAAAACAGGCTGAGTCGTTTATTATCCATATTCTGTCCACCTGATTGTGAAATGTATATCGAGTAACTCGTTATAACAAATACTTTTAACAACTTCCACTAGCAGACGTAGTTAAGAACGTTCGAGGGATTCCATTAATTTGCAAAAAAGACGGAGTAGATAATTTATATACTGCTAGCGTAAAACCGCTGGAAGTGTAAACCTTCCCTTAGCCACCCGTTAATTCTTAAGTGACTACACAAGAATTCAAAAAGTCGTTCCACAAGCCAGAATTGAACCCTCGACCACCAACGCGATGGTGACGCTCGCTAACCACTCGACCACCTCATCACGGCGGTGGGCGCTCTCTCAAATTAATATGCACGCTATTGGCGACACTGCCATTTGTGGATGCTGTCAGAAACTGTCCATCAAGCTTAAGCAGCTCGAGGATGAGATAAGGTAAATAAAATCTGCGCTAAAAGGCACCTCTAAACTGGCAACTGGCCTGTAAACTGGCAATAAATAAATAAAATAAAAAATAAATAAAGCAGTAGATGCCACTCAGAAGTCCACTGAGCGACTAACCAGGAGTAAAAACATTGATACGCGTTCAAAGGGTATCCCAATAACAACTTCGACAGCTTCTACGGCTACCGAACAACAAGTACCAATGGCGCAGGAAACAAAAGACCGCCTAAAACAAGAAAAAAACCGTCCAAAACGCAAAACTGACACCAAGAAGGAAAAAGCCAATGGACAACCGAATTCGAGAGATTCCTCAAAAAAGCGCCTTGTCCTCCACAGGAAATAATGAGATTATCACACCAAGCACAAGCAGTGGAATTGATTCCCCAACTGAAACTACCACCTGCGATTCAAAATCGTCAAACCCGTGGAATTCGCCTAAACCGAAAAACCCGGATCAAAGCCAACAAATAGTCAATCAGCATCCGCTCCATCGTCACCAGTGTGCAACGTGAAACCTTCCCACCGGGTAGTGGAAGACAGCGTCGTAGGTACAAAAAATGCCACTGACAGAAAAAAATGTTTATAATACAGGGACTACCTGAATCAACAGCAACCACTCCCGTAGACCGATATTCTGAAGACATGAACCGCTTTCATGTACTCCTGAACAATATGCTGGAACCTAATACGTCGATTGAACTGGAAAAGCCTTCCGCCTTGGAAAACGGCCCGAAAGCCAATCTGAATCAACACGCCCTAGGCCTCTGAAAGTTATCTTGACCAGTAGCCAGGAAGCCAATCTCATTCTGTCTAGGCGCTTTAAGTTAAAAAACGCAAACCCTGGAGTTTTTTTTCAACAGGACTTCTCACCTGCGGAGCGGAACAAACGACATCAACTTGTCATCGAACTAAGACGGCGGCTCAGCGAGGGGGAAACAAATTTGGTTATTTACCACGACCAAGTGATCCATCGTCCATTGTTCTCCCCATGGAGAGGCCCGTTCCGGATTATTACGCAGTTGGCCCAGTAGACAGGGGCTCGCGCCCGACTGTAAGCACTTTCCGAGCTAACTGCAAACTAACATTCCTGTACGCCAATGCACAGAGTATATTATCGAAGCTCGACGAGCTAAAGATTCATGTCTGCGATCTATCTCCAGATATAATTTCCGTAACAGAAACTTGGTTGGCCCAACACGTGGACAACCGAGAGGTAACTATGGCTGGCTACCAACGTTTTAGAAAAGACAGGAAAGAGTGTCAAGGTGGCGGCGTACTCACATACGTAAAAAGCGAACTTAAAGTTTTATACAAAACTTATAAACTCGCGTCTACTTCCGAGGCGATATGGCTATCCGTAAAAGTGCCAGGTACATCAAGTCTATATGTCCTGACAGTCTACCGCCCACCGAGAGGAGACCCCGAAGCCGATGCTTACCTGCTAGAAGAGCTTGAAAAGATTGCTACACGGTTGGATATCCTGATCATGGGTGACTTCAATGCGCCTCACATCGACTGGAGCTCAACCTGCGAACATAGTTCTGACCTAGCCTTTGACGGTTGTCTTCTGAGCACGACGCTAAAGCTACTTCTCACACAGCACGTCACTTTTCCAACAAGGGTGTGCGAAGGACAACAGGCCAATTGCCTGGACCTAGTTCTCACAAAGTCGCAGGACAGCATCAATGAAGTGTCATGTCTACCGCCTCTAGGTAAAAGTGACCAGGTGGTGCTGCGATGGGATTACTCACTATTTTCTATACCAGCAAGACCCACAACAATCAGAAGGAATATATTGCAAGGCGATTTCGGTGGAATGAGGGCCGAACTTATGTGCACTCAGTGGGAACCTTTATTCTTTGGAAACATAACCGAGGACTGGGAAACGTTCCGGGCCA
The DNA here is from genome assembly GCA_017591395.1 of Schistocephalus solidus. NCBI lineage: Eukaryota > Metazoa > Platyhelminthes > Cestoda > Diphyllobothriidea > Diphyllobothriidae > Schistocephalus > Schistocephalus solidus. Next base: position 118,089 of record WEDG01001369.1, on the reverse strand, counting down.
TACTACACAGGCTCATGGAAGATCACTGTCTAATTTTGAGAAAAAGGATGCCGAACAGATTGCGATGGCTTACGCATGCCTTAAAACTCGAAGTTAACAAAAAGCCGAGATTGTGGAAAAAATCGCTTATGGACGGAACTCCTACATCTCAAAATGCGTAAAAAATGCAGAGAAATCGGGTCAAGGGCCTTATTGTTAGAACAAGACAGGCTTTCAAAGTGGACCTGCTGAACCGGGCCACCGTGAACCCGAAACTGTTTTACGGTTACCTCAGGCAGAATACACGGAACAAGGATCCGATACCCCTACTGAGGACCCTCGAGGGCATAGACCTTACTGAAGACGGTGCGAAGGCTGCTCATCTTTCGGAATTTTTTCAGTCGGTTTTCACAAAGGAAACGAGATACGATTACCCTGCCAATGGCTTCGAAGTGGATACAATAGTCGAGACTGTTCATTTAACCGAGACTACTGTCCTCAAGGAACTTTTGGGGTTAAGGAATCCAAGTCTCCGGGTCCCGATGAAGTACCTGCCAAGCTGTTAAAAGCGTTAGCGAGAGAGTTGGCAAAACCACCTTCTACGTTTTTCCAAACATCCTTCCAGACCGGAAGTCTACCAGCCGACTGGAAATCCCCATGGATTACGCCACTTTATAAGGGTGGAAGCCGGGTCTCTGAAAACAATTATCGACCGGTCAGCCTAACTACAGTTTGCTGCAAAATCATGGAAAAAAATAATTAAGCAACATCTAATGCAGTTCCTAGAACATAACAATCTGCTATCCGAGGTCCAGCACGGTTTCCGTAGAGGTAGATCCTGCTTCACAAATTTGCGCTTCTGTTTAGAACGTTGGACTGAAGTGGTCGATAGAGGAAAAACGGTGCACGCAGTCTATATCGACTTCAAAAAGGCTTTTGATAGCGTGCCGCACCACCGCCTTCTTTATAAACTCAACCGCATAGGCGTAAGAGGTTGACTTCTGACATGGATAGAAAACTTCTTAACTGGCCACTCACAAACTGTCCATATCAGCGACCAACAGTCGACCAAGCTTGAGGTTGAGAGTGGTGTTCCCCAAGGCTCTGTTCTTGGCCCTATTTTGTTCATTGTCTACATCAACGATTGTGCCAACGAACTGGACTGCAATATTGCCATGTTTGCCGATGATCTCAAATTTTGGCACGCCATTCAAGCAGCGGCTGACGAAGAGAACTTGCAGGCAAACTTAAATGGACTCCAGAAATGTTCAAATGACTGGCTCTTGCCGTTTAATGAGAGCAAGTGCAACATCATACGAGTCGGGAAAAGCAATCCTTCGAACCGTACGGTTTACAGTCTGAAGGGAATTCCATTGAAAGAAGTGGATGCCCAAAAGGACCTGGGAGTCTGGATCACGCCCTCGCTTAAACCCTCCCTACATTGCGCAAAGGTAGCGAGGTCAGCCATGTCGATTCTATACCTGGTTAAACGAGCTTTCGAAGCCTTCACTACCGACTGCTTCGCTAAAGTCTTCGGAAAATTCGTGCGGCCACAGTTGGAGTCCGCCTTCGAAGCTTGGAGACCCTGGGCGGCGAAAGACATCAACATCCTCGAAAAGGTCCAAAGGCGAGCAACAAAACTTGTCCTTGGACATAGCTCACAGCCTTATGAAACACGGCTGTCGAATCTTAATCTCTTTCCCTTGCGCTATAGACAGCTTCGGGGGGACCTGATACTACCCTCCGCATACTACGCGTCCAGGACTGTTGTCTCGTCCCAGGTGATTTCTTTGAGCTAGCCACAACAATGAACTTGAGAGGTCATCCTCTCAAATTACGTATGACTGGAGCAAGGCTAGACGCTCGGAAATACTTCTTCTCTAAAAGAGTAGTCGAAGCTTGGAATAGTCTTCCTCTAGATGTTGTTATGTCGGACTCCTTGGAGGTTTTTAATGCGAAAGTTAGATCGATATAATGGTGCGAGCTACAACACGAACTGAAAGCTGCATGAGTAACGTCAGCAAATAAGGTATTTATGATACTACTAGCTATACGTAAGTAACATTTCTTTATGTTTGTTATTTTCTTTTGAGGTCTTGCACTCTCCCATAATTCCCATGCTGGGGTCCTCGAGGTCTTCGCTGCTTAATTATTTGCCCACCTTGGTGATACCGTGAGTGTTCGCATCAGCTGGACCTGGCGGCCACCGTCCATGAGGTGTATGAACGTTCTCCCTTGGTGCGAACCGCAATGGATCGAGGATGATCTGGGCCTATAGTTCCGCCTTTGAAATCCCACAACGGACTCTGCAATCAGCAATGGAGCATCTGGCTGATTCATGTAACCTCCGCAATGCCCCCAGTTGCCCCCCCCCCCCCCCAAGGGCGACAGTTATTTTCTCCTAAATATCACCGGGAGTTTTATTTACTGTCTGCTGTTTTTCAACTATGTTGGCCTCGCCAACATATCGAGATACTATTTTTTGATACCAAAACTCGCATGTACAAATAGGGAATTCAAAGGTAACTCACCTACATCTCCCTCAAATATACTGATACTGATCGCAGCGTAACATTAATTCAGTATAATTCAGTATATATAAGGGAGATTGGCAGAGCCTTTGAAAACCCTATTTACAGATAGACGCTAGCAAAACAAGCAAATGGTACATTGCAATAGTCGTTTTAGTATATAAATCATTGCTGTCGACTAATTATATGTTCATCAAGTAAAAATGCACCAAGTCTTCTTTTAAACATTTCAACGCTTTCAGCCTGAACAACTGAGGCTGGCAGTTTGTTCCATTCGTCAATCACCCATTGGGAAAGAAGTTGGCCCGCACTTCAAGTTTGGCGTGATTTCTTTTCAGTTTGTATTGGTGACCTCGGAGACTTGTCATGTTTGCCAATTCAAAAAAGTTGGCCATTAACAAGTATATTCTGGAGTGGTTTCGAGCCCTGTTTGACTTAATTTATAGAACACACTAATGTGAAATCTATTAAAAGAATAAAATCTTTTAATTGCCGCTGTTTTACTACTAACTGCTATTAATTTCTGACCGGAATTTAATAAATACCTGGTTTAACTGTGTTATTAAGTGTGGCGCCATTTTTTCACGTAGAGAAAATGGCGGACGATTCGCATTGTTAGTTATGCTTTTTAAACTCACTGTTTACTTTAGATGATATCGATGAATATGGGATGTCATACAGAAAAAATGTAATATGCCTTATCCTTATTGGTATCTTTTAGCCACCTCGTGTGAGGAAAAAAAGTCGCTATTATGAGGATTATTACGAGCAGACCTCGCAATATCGCCCGCGAGAGTCGCCTCGCGTTTTCTCACCTATCCGTCCTTTGCAGCCTGATGATCCCCATCGTGCTCGTAGGGTTCCAAAAGCCGTATGTTTTTTCGTTATTTATATTCCGTTCAGGGCGTTGGAACCCCAGTTGGATGGCGCGGAATGTATGCGAACCCGGAAAGGCGTAATTCCCAGGTGAACGCTGTCCGCCTCAGAAACGTCCTGAAGCTCCCGAAAGCTCATAAATGGGTCTTCTATGAATGGTTTTATTCCAATCTCGACAGACCGCTACTTTTGAGCGAAAACGACTTTCGAATATGTCTCAGAGAAAACTTTCCAAACATTAAAACTCGGAGGCTTACAAGAGCCCACTGGTCACTTCTTCGACGCCTTATGGGTAAACCTAGACGGTGCTCCACTGCTTTTTTCGACGAAGAAAGACGTTCTTTAAAGGAAAAACGGGACAAAATTAGAACTCTTCAGGCAACACGGTCTGTTCAACTAGAATACCTGCGTGATCTCCCGGACGACATGCATGTCCCTATGCCACTAATAATTGGAACAAGAATTAATGCAAGGTTTGTGTCAAACTGCTATAAATTCAAACGCTGAAAGTTGGCTTGTGCATTTCGTCGTACTTCTTTCCTCGATGTGACTTGCAACTTTTGATTACAACAGTATTGCCATCTACTTAATCATGTAAACGAAAGATCTTTAAGTGTCTTATTACCGGACCTGGCAGTTGCTTTTTTAAAAAACGCTCACCCAGTAGCTTGTCCATATGGTGGCTTTCAACCTTTTTCAGCTCTTCTTACACAAGCTACGGTTTGGAGAATCACACTATATGTAACCTTATATGAAACCTTAAAAATTTAGAAGTTGATACTAACAACTGCTCTCTGTTGCCGTCCAAGTGACTAAATTTTTGAAGCATGTAGGAAAAGACTTCCGCCAGATTAAAAATTCGTTTTAGCATTTTGCATGAGACATCTTGTTACAATTTGCACCTGTCAACACCTTGAGAATTTTGTTGTCTTGTTTGTAGGATCTTTTCCAAATTCGTTGGTGGTATAAGGTTTTCAACGATATTGGAACAAGCAAAGGAAAATAACAGGATATGACAATGTGGTGACCAGGGGCTTCATGTTTTTTGAAGCCCAATCTTCTAGCATAGAAAATTTTCCCATGCCGAGAGGTTAATTTCGCTTAAGACGAGCGAATTATTTGGGAAAATAATTTATTTTCTGGTCCCTTCGGGAATGACAGCAATCATGAAGAGAGGATGTGTCAGCGGCATCGGTGTAAACGTGCATGGCCCTGACCTCCGTAGTGATGTTTACTGGTGTTATTGCTATTATTACGTGCCCGAGTGAACAGTATTCTGCTTTGTGTTAGCTGCATTTAGGTGGGTGGGCGGGTGGCGCGGGAGAGAGTGCGGCGTAGTCTCAAACGCATTCGACTGGAGAGATATCGCATTTGGATTTGGCGGCATGCTGCGTTCAATAGTCCTCAATTAGAAAACGTATGGCTATGATTTTAGAGATCACCTAGGCTATCTGGACCAGTTTTCTGGCCTACCAAACCAGACTACCTGTAGAGTCGCTGATTTGCCACTGTAGAACGTTTGCAATTAATACAAAACAAAAATTAATACGCGTTCTTTCCTTGTGTGTAAGGTCGTTAATGTGAAAGTCTAGGTTTAATCATTGCCGATATTTCAGGAAAAAACGTAACTACCGCTTAGACACAGAGCCAGTGTGAATATGACTTGTTCAATTTATTCGCCATAACTTTTTTTGGACAGTGTGCCACTGGCCTATATTGGACCCATATTTTCCGTTTTATTTCCCACAAACACCTTACCACCAATTAGTCTCCTTTAGCTTATCTGTTTGAATGACGCATTTTCCTTTCTTGTTTTACACGCATCAGATCAGAAGTACAGGCATTTAAACTCGATTAGCTTTATAACCCGATTTCTTATAAGGTGGTTTCAAACAGTTTAACTTCATTATTGTTATGCTGGACCTAAACTTAAACAGGTAATGCATGTACCTCGATCGTACCGAGTTATTTGCCAGTATCACCAGTGTACAAGTAATGTGTCAATGTCCGTCATTTATTCTTATTCGTTCATACTAAATGTAAGGAAATGCCACATAACCACGTTACACATAAGTATGATGATTTACACTGAGACCTGTAAATATTATTATGTTTTTTCTTCAATAAGACTGGTCGTTATCTAGAGAGCTAATTCGCGCCAGTTATTGAGCTCACGAATAGTGTTGCATTACAGTTCATCGATTCAATTATTGGCTAGCATTTGGCTCCATGATCGCAATTAGTTGGCCTAATGATCGCCTCCTTTTATGACATGGTATAAGTAAACTCACCTCATGCCTCAAACAATTTTTTCTAGAGTACGCTATCCTACCGATGGACTCTATCCGGGCAAGGTTGACGCAATTGACTCCCTCCGTCACTGTTATCGCGTCACTTTTGACAAGCCTGCTCTTGGCACGCGTTCCATTCCAGACTACGAGGTGCTCAGTATCTGCCCACAAGAAACAATTCCACTGTCTGCTTACAAGACCCAGCACAAGGCAAGCCGCAACCTCTTCATGAGTCCCGCACGACTGTTAGCCCAGTCCGCGCTGCAGGTTAGTAAGCAGGTTTTAGTTTGATGTGGGTGTGTTGGCATTTCCTCAGATATCCTCTCATGCTAGTTCTCCTACACCAGGGCAAACGACACATGCATCATCACAAGCTTGCTCACGCTGTCGGTGGGGCCGCGGGTGACTTTGGCGTACATGATTGTCCGCTCTGCCAGTCCCTAGAGGGCCAGTCGATCTCCGGAGGCAGCATGGGTGGTGGTTCCTCTGTGCTCTCCACCCCTCTGAAGACACCCTCAATTAATGAAATGACCGGGGGCATTGGTGCAGCCGCCCTTTCTCTGAATGATCCCTCCAGCAACGGTGGCCGCCTCCTTCTTAACGAATCTGACATTTACGGTGGTTACCCAATGAAATTTCTCGTGATGGTTGTACGTAGACTCTCTCTTTTCGTTTTTTTTAATTTTCTTTTATTAACGACCCTCATAACAACCAAACATATGGCCATTCTTCTTCCTCTTTCGCCGTTAGACAAAGTTGTCGAAGATTCTGGAAGTAAAGAAGCGATGTGTAGACGAGCTGCAGGATCTCAACTCCGAGGCTGAGCGCAGAGTACTTCCCGTTTTACTTTATTGATTCTATTTTTTAGATTTCTAACCAGTCTGAGATCACCATGGAATTCCAGCACAACTATCTCACAGTAATTGTGCACCTAGAACGCCTAAACAAGGAACTAAACCAGTACCTCGTTCATGTACTCCAGTATGCCAACGAGGTACGATTTGTTTTTTCACCACCGAAGCTCCTTCTGTTGAGTAGATCGCCCAGGAGCATGGTGTGGCGCCGCTAGAGCAGCCTTGTGACTTCAAGCAACGCTGTGATGAGGATGCCTACGATATTGTCAACCGTGTGAAAAGCATCCAGGTGCAGAGACTGCGCAACACAAAGAACATGGATCTGATCACGAAGCTAACCGGTCTCCTGGTGCAAATTCGATCTCTCAGTGAGCAGGAGGGTAAGACGCCCGACTGTTCAAGTGTCCAGGATTCACTGCGGGATCTGAAGGCCACGCTCCATTCTAGCAATATCCAGTAAGTAGACCCCTTTTCCCCCATGCTAGTGCCTTCCAAGTCCATACGTGCCACTATCTTCCTGGACTTAATATCCATTCGAATTCGTTTTCCTTGGCAGTCAGATTTTGCACCCGAATGTTGAGTAATCGCCTCTGCACGTGTCTTGGGCACGCCAAGTCGATCAACGTGTAGTAGGGAATCGACAATAGTGTTACTGGGACAAACTGAAACCTGAACTTAAAATCGATGCAATCAGTAATTATATTTTATGGAAGTAGGGTTTCTGTGCGGTGGTCTCGGTGTTAACTATAACTCTAAAGTTGAGCATGCGCCCCGACTATTACGATCTACCTGGGAAAAAAAGGCCGTTTGGGCAGCCTGTATTTTCCGCAGCTTGTTGCTAGTTACATATAGAGTTTTACAAAACAGCCGACAAAAGCGTTCATTCTTAAGGTCATTGGGTGGGTCCTTGTATCTTCAGGCACACAGGGGGGAGGGTGCACCGGCATACCTAGATGCCGGCTTACGCCACGCCAGTCACCCGTGCTTGCTCTCGCCTCCGGTCTTCTTGACTCCATCGTAATACCCGGCCAAGGAGTGCGGGGGAACAGAGAGTGTGGTAGAGGCTACACAAGTCCGTTAGCGAAACGCCCGTCAGCGAAGGTTACTTGTGCAATAAACAGACTTTCGGATCTGAAGAATCAGTAGCGACAAAACTGCCAGCGTGCGTAGGGCTGAGATATGGTACATCGAAAGCCTTATAAAATGCCACAAAGCCCGATGACGGCCCTATGGCATGGTGACCGTAAACCATCGTTAAATAAGTTTGCTTTCCATCATTGCCTCGTGGTTAGGTTCTTGAACCAAAGCGCTAGAGAACCCTGAACAAACTCTCCGAGTGACTTTTAGAGGCCCACCAGTATTCAAAATTTCCCAGAAATCATGAAAACACGTCTGACTGTAGTATTATGCTTCATGCTACTGAGCTTGGGGAACCAACAGGTTCCACTATCCTGGTCTAGGGGTTGGGACGAATAGTATGCGAGTTGGACTACTCAATCGGGAAGGGACTTTTGGAAGTGGATGCTGGAATATGCGAACGTTACCGGACCCTGGTACCGTTACCCAATTGGAGGCGTTGAAGAGCGGGTCAACTCTGAACCAGACTCGACACAGTTCGCCAAGATACGGAAGTGTTTCTTGGCCTTTCAGATTCCGGTTTCCGTTGGCAAAGAGAATGGGTTGAACTGTCCAGATCTGTTGCCGCGGATCGTCAAGTGGGGAGAAGTACAGTTCGTGACACCATTGAGACCGACATGATTGGGCATGATCGTATTCGTACCATGTACAAGTACGTTTAAGTCGTCGTCTCTGCGCCCGCTGTGGGCCATAAGGTGGACATCGTCGAGAGCGACGGTCAAACGGTCACTTTTATAGTACCGAAAATTCCCATTGAAAAATTCAAAAGACAATTTGGCGAGCATACGTTAGCTTTCGATAAATTCTCATCAGGCCTTTACATTTATATCACTGTGTCAATAAGTCAAATATGCGGGTAAGTAGAAACAAATTGTACGGTTGTCAGGGTGGGGGGAGGGGGATAAAACAAAATTGCGGTCCGTTTTCTGATTATGGTCAGAGGAATGGTGGCCACCGGAACAGGTAATTAGATGCGGGCGGCTAAATTGGTGGCTTTCGGCCACGGTAATTGCGGTGCCTGTATAAAGTTCTTTTGAGCGCACAGGACCGGTTTGCGTAGCCTGATTGCAGCTGCTTCTCCGTAGCCAACAGACGCTGTCCAAGGAATTTTTGAATAGGTTGAGGGGACCTTGTAAATTACCCGGAATGCCTCTTTGGCATTTACACAATGGCCTGTGTCTACCACATACGCGAGGGATAGAGCTGTTTATGTTCTTTATCTGCCCCTTTCCTAACCATGCTGGAAGGTGTTCTCGTACTCTTTTGGACAAACGCCGGCTCGTGCGACCAATATATTCTGCTCCACAGGAGCAAGTGAAAGAATAAATGCACATTGAGGTGGTCTGGGCTGGCAGTTTGTCCTTGCCCCGTCCGTAAAGGATGGGAGAAGTCGAGAAAAGTACATGGGCATCAGCTGCTGGAAAGGTGCTTGACACAGCTTGGCTTAGGCGCCTTCGTAGGAGTTCACTTGCTGCATCCCCTTGAAATGGGACCCTGAGGAATAGTTGTTTCTTGTTTGCCGTTAGCAACGGCAGCTTTGGAGGTCTTTTGGTAATATTCTTAGCAATAAATCTATCTGGATATCCATTCTGTCGAAAAGTGCTTTCTACAACCTTAAGCTCTTCGTCAATGCTATCGGCCGAGCAGATCCTTTTCGCCCTTTGTGTCAGACAGCGCACTAAATTACGCTTAAAAGTTCAGCGGTACAAAACTCCCAAAAGTGGGTGTATTGTCCGGACCATGTCTTCTTACGATAGACACTACGTCGAATACTCCCGTCAGGCCTTCTACTCAGAAGCACGTCCAGGAAAGGGAGCGATCCGGATTGTTCCTCTTCCAGTGTAAATTTATTGACGGGTGCGCCTGATTTATGGTATCCATTACAGCTGAAATGTCCGTTTGTTCAGATGCAACCGCAAAGATATCATCCACGTAGCGCCCATAATATTTTAAACGATTTATCTGCGGACGAAGCTGTAAAGCTTCTATCTTGCCCATGAAAAATATTCGCCAGAAGTGGGCCAAGGGGTGAGCCCATAGCTACTCCGTCTATCTGTCTGTACAAGTTGTTGTTAAATAGGAACTGCACGTTCAAGGTACATTTTAATAACAGTTCCTTGAGCGCATTCACTGGTATTCCTATATCTTGTTGGCTGGAAGTAATGAATTCACAGATATAGTTGACTGTCTCCGTGACTGGCACATTCGTAAAAAGAGACGAGACATCCAGTGAAAACATTGTCATGCCGTTCAGGTCGAAGTCTTTCACGCATTCAACGAACTCAAAAGTATCTCGGTAGCTAAGTGGCGCTAGCTGATCCTGTATGGGCTTTAGTTTGTCCGCGTACCATTTTGCTATCGCATGGTATGGTGAGTTCTTCATATCTAGGATGGGACGAACGGGTGTGCCATCTTTGTGGATCTTTGGTAAGCCGTACAATCGAGGTACATGCATGCCGACGGGGCGAAGGCGCTCTAGGTCATTTTCGCTTTTCAGACCTTCCGTTTGAAGTCTTTTCAAACAGTCAGTCAGTTGTGCTTCTACCTCATCAGTCCGATCTTTCTCCTTTTCTGTCTTAATAAACTTTTATCTTAAAATTTAGTGTTTGGATCTGTACTGTATTACACATCGAAACTCGTGAAATGTTAACCAAACGAGTTACCTCTATTTTGAACTAGCGTTGGTTACTTAAACGAAGCTGGAGTGCAAATTCTCACGACATTCCAATTAAGTTTCATTAGTCTACTAGATTTGGCCTGCGAATTATTTGAGCTGGCAAATTCCCATATTCGTTTGAAATACTGCTGTTAAAAGCAGTTATTTCATTCGCGGAGATGCTTTAAAAGACTCACAAAATGTTAACTTCTGGAGCGATTAGCATGCCTTGCGGGCACGCCCTGTAAACCTCTGTTTATACGGTCATAAACCGTAATTTCAAAACTAGCATCTTTTTCCTCCTCCTAGATGAACTTTTTATCCGAGTACGCAATTTCGAGAAGACTCTCTTTACTACCAACTGAGTGTTACAAATGTATTTTGTGCTGGTTTGACTGAAACAAGTAGGCCTTTTGTAGCTATTGTCCTATTTGATTCTCAATTGCCTTCTGGTTTCACTTCGTTCGAGCCACTGGTGTAATTCTCGATGGAAATACGACATACGACGAGGCAATAATTACTATGATATTGTGATCCCTGGATATCCCTGCACATTTACTTTTGCCAGTTAAGGTTTCATGAGACTCGGTGCCTGTTTTGCTTTTGCTGGCCAACTAAATTTTTTTAGTATTTAGTTATCTAACCACACCTTTGCTTGTGCTCTATCCAATCTTGTTAACAGTCGCTGTCCTAACCAGGGTGCCTCGTTGTGGGTTTTCATGAGTCTTTTTTCATACAGACGCTACCTAAACGGACTATGTATTTCGCAACCCTTTTCATTCCTTAATTCTAATGACTAGGCCGGCAACTTCAACTGATAGCTCAAAGGCCGTTTTCCTTTTGACTGAAGGACTGCACATCACAACGTCTTTTAAAGTGTTCAACATTTTTGGGTCGCTCATAGCAGCGGTTCCTCGCCACTGTGTTGAAGAAGCTCACGCTACAGCACTAGCGGTCGCACATGTCTCGAGTCCGTACCTTGTCTGGACTTTGGTGACGTTTTGGTGTTGATTGTGGTGGTGATGTATTCTCTACCCCACTCCCTTTCTTACACCTTTTCAGGACCTTTGAGAACATTCTGGAGGTCAAAATACAGCACGCGATGTGCGGATTGAACACGCTGGGAGACCTTCACTCCTTCCTGTACATGCATCCCAACCACATGCAGTATGTTTAGCGGCCTGACCCACGGCTGACTCATGTACAGTTTTTGATCGGTCTCCCACTTATTGTTGTTATACCCCTCGATATTTAATGGCTTGCTGTTTGTTCCTATCCTGTATGTATTTGTGCATCCCGTTACATTCTCTTGCACACTATTACAAGTTCATGGCATTTCTCACGCTGACCTGTGGCGATTGTACCGGCCACAAAAGATTTTTTTCTTAGTCCACTACCTTAAATTATTAGCTCTTCAGTTTCCAGCGGTGTACCCCCTTATAGAGACAATTCCGAAGACCATTGGAAGATTGGTTTGTTCTTTCTAACCTCGGAGCTGGGGCTGGGCTTCGAATTTCAGCTCAGGTGGAATGTTGTCAGCTAATGGCGGCTGTTCCCTCTTCTGGGTTTGCTCTCTCTGCCAATTGTAGAACTTGTGCGAATCAGATGCCGGCGGTTCGATTGAATATGCGTCTCGACCATTCATTTGTTCAGGCCCCGACAAAGTGATATTGCCAAGGACAGAAACTGGAATAAGTGTTTTTTGGTTTATTTGCTAACGCCAAAAATACCGTATCCTGATACCAAATTGGGTCCCTAGGCTTTGTTTTTGGAGGTACCGAGGACATGTAATGTAGTTAAGTCTATCCGTTTAGGCTCTTCGCCGATTTTTCCTTATTTTGCTGCCGCGGTACAGCGGGTCAGTGATGGCAAGTCAACCACTACAGTCTCTGTTTTTGGGGAGATAATGGCGACCGAAGTTTTAAGGGTACTAAAATTGGTTTTGGCACTCTTGGCGTGCCGTCTGCCGGTGAAAAAGACACCGGGCTGTTAGTCTCCGATCCCACAAATAAAGGTGTATGAACATGTGACGGATTCTTTGGTGTGGGTTGTCAAGCCGAGGGTGTACAGTAGCTGTCCTAACTCATGAAATCTTTTGGATTTTGTGAGTTACGGCCCGTTACGCGAAATCAGCGCACGCTGCGTCCTCCAAAGTTTTACATCAATACAGAATCCATGGTTAGGAAAAACAAGGCTTATTATGGTTTACAAAATTAATATAACGTTGTGTAGAAATACTAATTTTTTAGAAAAGGTACAAATTACGGTGACAAATCGATCAAGTTGAGTAAACTGAAGTTTAAAATGCATAGGAAGCCTGTCTATGCAATTAAACGAGTGAGTAAAGCAGCATTACTTTTGAAAATAGTTTTTCAGCTTTCCACGAACGTGTTCCTCCAGATTAAGCGCAACGCAAAGTATAGCCACTATCAAGTAGCCTAACATGCGAGTGTATATTCCAACACCGTTTCACGACAATTGGCAGTTTTTTCTTCCGTTCGTGCATTGTATTAGATGCGTTTGACAAACAGATTTTCGCTTGATTGCGCCGATAGAGATGTCACAAGAATATAATATTTATAACCTCACATGTTCACAGACCGGTCGCTGACTGATAAATTTAAATAGAATCATCAGGTGCAATCGTAAACGTACCATTTTGTTACATTTCTTTATAACGATTTCGGGTTTTCTATTAAGATGTTTCAGATCGCCTTTAAAAATGTGGTGAATTCTTTAAGATTTTCATTGTCTTCAGTCGACTGCCCATAAATTTATACTCCGTTCGATGCGTTTAGCAAAACCTTCAAAATAAGATATTTCTTAAAAGCATTTACCCAAGTTGTGACTTTTGGACATTATTTATAATGCAGATGGCCGTCTGGGTCATATTTGTGGCTTCGCTGCCGAGAAAAATAAACGTCCATAAAAAAAGCCGGGTGAAAGTTTGCCTATAATCAGTTTAAAAAAATTTTCTTTAATAAGTTACCTCTTTAAAAAGCGCTTTAATTAGATGATTCGCTGTCGAATGTCTGCGTACATCACGCTTTTTCCAAGGTGAAGTCAAGGAAAAAACTAGGAACGTTTGACGGGTTTTTCGCTGAAAAGTACGGATAAAATTTCTGTTGAAAATTAAATAGCTCACTTCTCTGTTTCGATAGGAGTGTTTTTCAATATATTTGCTTACGTCTGTCTAATTCTAAGATTTCAAACGCACAAGAGTGTGGCCGAATATATACCATGATTTAATGATAAAATGTCAATCTCCTGCCCCTTCCATTTCGAGTTTGCTTATTCATTTATAGTCACCTGCAGACGGAAATTGTCTTGACAGGCTTAGCCGTGACAGCGAAAAGTGGCGGCGCGTCATTTCGTTTAAGGTCCTAATTATCGGTGTGGTAAAACAGTACATTAACACAAGTTTATACGCGTTTTTTAGTACAAAACGTCATAAATTTGCAAAACTTTATTTTTTAGGCTGAATCTGCCCTTGTTTTTTTTCCGTAAACAATGTGATCTCTCAAACCTGTATTCACCTGATTTTCGTGAAAAAAAAATATAATATTCCGTTCTCCGAAGGGATATATTCCAAGTGTTTCCGACTTATATTAATGTTCATTCGTATCAATGCGCATCAAAGCTAAATGCTTTCATCCATAGCTTTTAATAGCCTAGGAAAATTCCCGGATAGCAAGAAACGTCGGAGTTTGCCCCATGTTACCCCTTTTTCCCACCAATGAACCGATCTGAAGTGAATTCTTTATTATTAAACATTTTTTGTGCATCGATTCAATACAAAAATATAATACCTCAAAATGCGTGCCCTCAAATTCTGATATAGACATTTCATGAGTTAGGCAATCTACTGTACAGGGTTCTCACTCTGAAAACCTCTGTACTTCACCAAGACTTGAACAACGGGTTGCAATTTCTCGGGTCGCGGAGGAGACGGGCATGGGTTGGCTTCTCTGTCATGCTTAATCAACATTGACTCCGACGGGATGGACGTGCAATGGGTGATGGACGTCAGGCCAGGGAGGTCATGGCGTCATCACGATTAAGGATAGGCAGTGCGAAAGCATTGTGAAGCAGCTTGCCTTAGCCGAGTCCCCGGCAATCGGGTGCGGATCCTGGGATGTTTATTTTTCCTGATCATTCGGTGCGGCGGTCTGCGAGTTCGAAAGGAGACAGCAATGTTTTTGGCCACTCGAATACGGCAAGGGGGGTTAGTGCCGCAAATCAGCACTCGACCACCCTCAACGAGTCCTCATTTTTGACGCACGTATAAAGTGCGAATTGATCTGGTTGGTCACCATCACACTCACCACAATGTACTCACAACCAACTCACTTCTATCACAAAAAGCGACTGTGCCAAAAAACCTTAGTCTGCTCCCACGTCTAACGTGAATTCCGGTCATGGTTTATTATGGCTATCCACCAACGTACTTACCGCAAAAAGAGACACCGTCTACACAAATGCACAACCGCCAGGTGTGCAGTCGCCGTTCCGGTATGGTTTTGCGCAGTTTGCAGATATCTGCCGCGCATTGGTCTGGTTGGACAACAGCCAATCCATCGGCAGGGCTAGAAGCTCCATCACCTCATCCTTTGCTGCACACCATATTCCTGCACATTCATTCATATGACCCTGTATGTTCATGTGTGTGCACACGGACGAAATTTTCAACGACAAGAATGAGCGGATCGTCGTGTGTACGGCGCGCGTTTGGTGGAGGTCCTCCGCCCAGTTAGTTGAAGTGGCCAACCTTGGCTCCTGCCAGTCAGCATTATGTCGGGCCATTGGTAAAGTGAAACTGGGCAAAAATGCGGCATATTCTGAGGTAATGTGTTTAGGGACTTCTGGAAGGTGGTTAATTTGGCTCTGCATCAGATCAGTTAGAGAGGGGAGGGAAATCTGTTCGTGGTTAGTAGTCGAGCCGTGTCATAAAGCAAGTGGATGGAGTTAAGGGATATCTAAGGTCGACACCAGACGGTTAGGTTGGTCACGTGCGCGTGACATACGGTAGGAAGGCGTGTCTAGATCACCAGTTGCGCAACACGTGACCGTCCGTCGTGCGGCCGGTTAACGTGACGAGTTTCGGACACTATTCGCAAGAGCAGACGTAATCAGGCGGCTTCGGTTTTGCAGTAGCGGGCGTCCGAATACGAGTAGATAGCAGAAACATGATCCGTGCTTCAATAAAGAAAGTAGATTTCAGTCGAGGAGGAAATTCGAGCGTAGAAAGAAGGATATGTTAGCCTAGTGTGTGTTTGTGCGGAGTGACTGACTGCCGGACTGAGAGTCAGGCTGCAATGACTCCTTAATATGGCCTTTATGACACTCCCACTCAGTTGGGATCCGATTAGCCCTCCCTCCTTGTTGTTTTGTTCTTGTTTTTGGTGGACCACAATGTGTGTGCCCGCGCCCTTACCTTCTTCAGGTTTTCTTGACACCGGGCCCAGATGGGGGATCGGAGCAGAGAGTGAAGTAGATGCAGCGAAAGTATAATTTCACTATAAACCAGCGCCAGTCACCGCCCTGCCGTGGAGCCTACGGTGGATATCGCTGGACTGCGACGGTCAAACAGTCGTCGGTTGCTACGGAATTTTAGTATTTACATCACTTGTTTCACTTCTGACATTTCCGATTTCCGACTGTTGATGCAAATACCACAGCTACCGTCAAAATAACTCTGCTGCCAACAGAGACCAGGGACTCAGGATCTGCCACTCGAGGCCACCACCACCGGTGATTCGATCGGCGATTCTGACTAGGTTCCCCATGTGCCTCATGGCAAGGTTGGTGCAGCGACGGTGAATTGCGCGTGAATTAGGTTACATTGGAAGTAGGCTTGTGTGGGGCCTACCACGCTCCCTTCCCTCGCCCACCTGAGCTCGGTGTCAAGACAGAGTCCAGAAGTCCGGGCGCAGGTGGTTGACGCGGCGTGAGTCTGCGCCTGGGCATGAACCACGCACACACACCCACATCCCATGTGTGGCCTTCGTCGTGTGTATGCATCCCCACTACTGCCTGTTGTGTTCTGATCTAGCCCAAAGCATCTGCTGCATGTCCGTTTTAGCGACAAAACCGCAAAGCAAACCCTGTGAAAAGGAGTAGAGCTTCGGACAGGCCAGACTCATCCCAATCCATAAGTGTTGACTCAGGACGCACTTCACCTTTGAGTCCTACAGGAAATGGCGTACGTCCCTTCATATCGCACGCAATGTCACCGGGCACGGGACTCCTGCTTATCCGCACATGGTTCGACTGAATCAGGCTGATTGGAGAAGAGCTTAGGCAGATGATAAATAATAATAAGAATAATAATAATACTAGCGCGCCACAGGCGTGCTACGCCCTCAGATGACATTGGCAATGCAGCTCTATAAATACTGCACTTCCATCCCCTCCGTACACGTTCTACCTTTTTCTGCTTTTATATCTGATGCCGGGTATGGATGTGCATACCTTTCTTCCCAATCACCTTCAAAACTACACTTCAATGACTATTTAAGTAGTTTGGATTTTCCTATTGATTTTCGATGTCCATATTAACTCTAGGAAAGATGTGCATAAATATTCCTCTTGTACTCCAAAAGGTAAACTTTAAGAAGGGGCATCTTTTGGTTTAAAAAAAAGGTCTAACTATGAGATATTATCAGACTGCAACATATCCATTTATATAGCATTGTATCTGCTCATTTATTAACGCGCACAAAACATGGTTCATATCCACTACGAGGTCTTCTTACTGGCATATAGAAATGTAAATAGAAGGCTTTGAAGTCACAAGTTGCTCATGCTTACGTTCAGTAGTGAGGAGAAGTGACGGTAGACAGTGGTGTTTTTCATCTTCGTTGATGACTGCGACCGGCAGTTGGACTATGAAACCGTTATGTTTGCAGACGATACCCCACTTTGCGGTACTATTAAAAACGAAGGAGATGAGGAACAGTTGTAAACAGATAAATTTAGCATCGAAGATTAGCCGAGGAGGTGGCTTTGTACTCCGGAGGCCTGTTGTTGCAAAGCTGTGCCTCTCACGCTTACTTGCACGCGCAGCCTAATTCTCGGCCAATCACGACTATAAAAACCGGCCAATCAACTTTAGGGTATACTCAGCCATGCTCCTGCCTAAGGCGCTGTGACAACTCCCTCACTTTCATTCGGGGGCCCTCTCTCATGACGCTGGGCGTGTGTCCTAGTTCGGCTGCCACCTCCCTCTAACCCATTATCCGAAATTCGTATATAGAGTACAGTTTTCTCGCAACTGGCTTCCAACTTCTTCGCTTCCTATTCGGTATCGGGCCTGAAGGTCGCAGTGGCTAGGTCTCACCATGTATTTAACTGCCGTGACAGCTTCTAATCTTAAATGTAAGCAATTGTCACGTCCTCCGGATAGACAAACGTCGGTCTTGGGAGAGCAGAACATACTACTTAACTAGCATGCCACTCCTGGATGTAGAAGCACAAAATAACTTGGGTACACGGATCAGAGTTGCCCTAAAGCCATCACTACAGTGCTCAAAGTCCACCAGTTGTGCGATATCAGCACTGTTCCTCATCCAATACACCTTCTTGATCGTGGACAAAGAGCCTTTTGCAAATGTATACAACACATTTGTGCGGACAAAACTGCATTGGGTAAGAATATCTTGTATGGTCACCTAAATAGGACACGGTAATAGGAAATGCCCATAATACATGTGGCTTTGCGCTAAATTCCGAGGAAATTATATTTAGGATTAAGGTGAGGGTTAGGGGTCAGTTAAGGGTTCGGTTGAAGTTTCAGGTAAAGGTTAGAGTTGGGGTTAGGGTTATAGTTAGACTAAGTGTTAAAGCTATTATCATTTTGACTGTAGGCTTGAGGTTTAGGGTAGAGCTAGGGTTAAGATTAAGGTTAAAGCTTAGTTTTATGTTAGGATATGTGTCAACCTGAAGACACGGGTATATTTATCCCTCCTGAAATTCACATTAAGGCGACCTATTTTAAGCGTGCGGATCATTTCCTTTTGCCGTTTAGGTGGCCATGCATAGCATCCCTATCCGATGCACCGTTTGCGCATTGAAACCATTGGTTGCGAAGGACAACGCTGCTCTCGAAATGGGGTCCAGTGGCGCGCCAATGAGCTTATCCGAGGGATTATTTGTCATAACGGAGAATGATTTTCATTCTGAATGCTCCGCATTTAAGGCAAAGACAAATACGAGCGATCCTTCTACTGACTTTCCACATTGTCGGAAGCCTGGGTTGCTGCAGTACTGTTGAGCAGTTCTTTGAGATTTCTACTAAAACTAAACTACGCGGACATCCCCATAAACTATCCGAGGTGTTTCATGGCTAAACCTGTGGAAGTTTCTCTTTCGCACAGGGTTGTGGAGGCGTGGAAGGCTCCACCAGGGAGGAAATTGTAATATCACCAAGTGTTAATGCAGTCAGGAAGAGCCTTGAGCGCCGCATGATTACACTCAACTCACTCGTTTCACCTCCCTTCAGTGACGTGGTTATCGCTTTTGACATACTTATTGTGTTACTAAACAATCATCAGTAGCAATTATAGTTAGGAAGGAAACGTACCCGTTCCAACGGCGCTTCGTATACACCATCATGTTTCCGTTCATTTTTCGCTTCCTGGTTGTCAAATTCTATTTTTCATCTGAGCAGACGAAGAGTTCGGATGCTTACACCTACTTTTCGGCTTAAATAAAATATAATTGAACCGTTTCCAGTAAGACGTTCTGTGTGTGGTACATGTAGGCACCAGCATCAAAATTGGCTATAAGTCCATTATGGTGGCACGTCTGCTCTCAGTTTCTGCATCTCTGATACCTTACATGGCAGAAATCGTGTCAAATATAGTCCAATTGATGGTTTACAGGCTGCCGCATAGCAGTAATTATAACAAAAACCACGCTAGACTGGGCGGAAAGACTTCGCTGTGTGGGTGGACAACGTTTCAGCAAAGTCGATTGGCTAATTATCAACTAAAAAGAAATAAGAGACATTGGGAGCAAGCGCGGGCATATGAAAGACACGTCTAAAAAGAAGCACATCCTTTTTCATGAAGCAGGAACATTAAAAGGTAAATGGCCACAGATGGAAGGAAGAATACACGCCTCTGTAACTCGTCAATTTAAGGGCTGTGTCCCGATAGGCGTGTAAACGTCAAATCCAATGAAAACTTTTTTAAAATTTTATTAAAAAAGAGACGATGTGAAGGAAGAATGGAGGATCAAAAATCTGGAGAATGCCCAGTTACTGGGAAGGAGACATCTCAGTGGAAATCATTTCAAAGGATTCCGTAGTTGACGATTGTTGCTGTCAAAGGACACACCGAACTGATTTCTGTCAGCGTTGATCAGAAGTCTAACGCTCTAACCATTGAGCCGCGTACTCGTTACCTTGCCAGTTAAGATCGGATTACGTAAGGATTGCTTATATGCTCCCCCTCACTCCCCTCCGACATGGGAACAGGAACTACCCATAATACAGGCAGATTTGCGTTAAATTCCAGGTAGAGCAGGGGAAGATTTGAAAGTAGGGTAAGGTTAAGAGTGGGGGTTACGGTGAAGGTTGCGGTAAGGCTTAGTGTGACTGTTAGAACACGTGACATTTAATCGACAAGGATGACTTATATGGCTCCCAAACAGGACATTAGAACAAAAACCGCCCACAATACAGGCATCTTTGCGTCAATTTTCAGGGTTAGTTTTAGTGTTTGGGTTGGTTTTAAGGTTAGAGTCAAGGGTAACGTTAAACTACCTTAGGGTAAGTTTAGGTTTAAGGACAAAGAAAGTGTTGACTTTCGAGTTAGCGTTTAGGGTAGCGTTAGTGTTCAAATTAAGGCGACAGATTAGGTTTATGTTAGGGTTAGTTTTAAGTCTAGAACATAGATCTATTTACTCTCCATGGAATTATGTGCAGGGCCACCTTTCTGACCTGAGAGGAGCGTTCCCTTTCTATGAGACCATTCAACAATCCCGTAATGTAGCACAAAGACACCTGTATTACGTGGAGGCATTCTTATTCCGATTTGCTGTCGGAGGAGGGGGCATATAAGAATTTCCGACCAGGACAGGATGAGAAAGGATTACATTTAGCAGAGTAGTTAACGTATAGGTGGTCTTTGGTTGATCCTTCATTATTGCTATTCAGGGAAGGGGACGAGAGGATAAGACTGGATCCTGAAATGCTTCCAATTTCTCCGGTAGGCAACCGGCTGGGCAGTTTTCAGCCTGAAAAAAATTGGGTCCAGAACGAAAGATAATCCTTCAACCCATACTAGGAGGACGAGGCTGCGTTGCAGTAACCGAGAAACTCAGACGCATATCCCTATTCTAGGCTTTCTGGAGCCGAATAGACCACAAGAGCAATGGCGTTCAATGGGTCTCGGGAGTTCGGCTGAACATTGCAGTGGACGAAAGGAGTTAGGACCAAAATGATTATATGTGTCGAGGATGGGAGGAACTGGGGAAATACGTCATGCTTCAGACGTATTTTTATTTCGTTAGAGACAGGCCAATTAAATGACTTAAAACGGGGTACTACTTACGTAGAACGGGACTTAAGTTAGACGTTAAATACCGTAGACAGAAGATAGGTATTGACGGCGAAAATTCTCCAGAGGGAAGATTGGACTATCTGAAAGCGAAAATGGAATGCTAGTTGAGTGAATCTGCGTTAGCGTCAACATGTTTCATCATAGTTCGTCGGCCAGTGGGGTGCCTAAGGGGTTTTCCGGTAAGGATGAATTTTATGTTTGCTTAAAAGGACACGGGGGTAGGAACCGCCCCCACCATCTAAAATAGGTGCCCTTGCGCTACACTTCAGAAGGATTAAATCTGCCCGTGTCTTAAGGCTAACACTAACTCTAACATACAACTAAACTGTAACCTTAAGCTCAACCCTAGTTCTACAATTAACGCGAACCCAAACCTTAACCCTTAACATATGCCTGGCCCTAACTCTATCCCAGACCTTAACTCTAGCCTTAAACTTAACCTCACACTTAGCCATATCAATACCCTTCAGCCTAAACCAAAGTTCCCCGGAATCGGGTGCAAATATACATGCGTCGCGGGTGATTCATTTTCCCATGTCCTGATTAGGCGGCAATACAAGTCATCCTTAGCTGAATTAGCTGAGTAACAGACAGGTCTTTTATTCTCGCATCCCCCGTCTTTATTGGGAAGTTACCTTCATTCATAGGTTCTCAAAGGCCTAATTTGTTCCTTTTTTCGGACAAGCTAGTAAGACGGAATAAGCTGAGTCAGACAGCGGGGCTCAGTTTTTAACATGTAAAAACGATGAGTAGGTAGAGTCAGTGGTCGATCTCATTAAAGGTAAAACTAATTTCTGAAACGCCTTTTCTGTTAGGAAGGACTACTTTAGAGGGGTTATAATGCGCTTTATACTCGTATACTCGCAAAATATTTCAGGCGTGCCAGAATGGCAGTTTTGGATACATTTGTTTTTGTGGAAAACATAAGTGGATCAAACAACTTATTCAAATCTAAAAAAACCCCAATTGATTAATTGTGCCTGGTAGTCATCTGGTGGATTCTAGATTGATGGCTTAGGAAATCCTACTTGGGCAGTCAGTTTTTTGTATCAGAATTTGTGGATTCTATGCGTTACAGTAGGCTGGATGGGTTTCTTAACCCACGTGTGATTGAACGCATAGCTTCCGTTGGGGGCTTCGTAGCTCGGTCGGCTGTACTAAAGCCTTCTCCTTGCTGGCGTGGGTTTGAATGACACCGAGGCCTCCGATCTTTTCACAAGTGGGTCAAATGGACTTTATGACATTGCCGTTTATGTAAGAAAATGAGACCTGTCGAATGTAGAGCTAGGAACAAGGCTGTGTGTGATCCACATTGATGGACTATTCAGCTACGTCAACTACCGCATCCATCTCTAGCTTCTGCCGTCTCAACTTTGTTTTGCTACCGAAAGACGATGGATGTTAGCCGTAAAAAATTCAAGCGCAAATCGTAAGTACGACCATCTCGTGGAGCAGTGATTGAGCTCATCGCTCGCGACAATCGACTGATGACACGAGACACTGCGCCAAAATTCATCGTTTGATGGGCTGAAAGGTTGCTGGTGCAGGAGAAAGGTAAGCTAAAGTGACATCGATACGGAGAGTAGGATCGATTGTAGTGCAGCTCTTCTATGCCCGCCGTACACGTGTTGTTTGGATATGATCAACCGGGTTTTACATCGAGCCATAGGAACGGCTCGGATCCCATCTAAATGGGAATGTCATATAAAGTACATTAGGAAGGAGCCAGTGCAGCCTACTTCACCAGTAATCTTTCCGGGCCGAGCAGTCATCAGTTACGCAGATTACATGCAAGTGGATAACATAACTTATAGTGTCAAAGCGGTGTTTGTACTCATGCGCCTCCACGACAACCTGCGGCTAAGCCACATCAGCGCGCACCATCTACGAGAGTTCGACCGTCGTAGTCCGACGATGTCCACCGTATGCTCCATGGGAAAGTGGAGCAGGGACGGTGACTTGCGCGTGATTTAGTTTAAAGTGATAGTAGACTTGCGCTGCATCTACCGCACTCTCTCCTACTCCCCCACCTGAGCCCGGTGTCAAGACAGAGTCAAGAAGACCGGAGGCGGGAGAGGGCGCAGGTGGCTTGTGCGGCTGGGTCCCCTAAGACCAAGCCGCCCCTAGGCGTGCCCCCACACCTCCATCTTCGGCATTTGTTATGGGAGTACAACCCTAATAACGCCTGCCGTGCCCTAATGTGGCCCCCGTGTTGGTCCAACGCATCTACCACGTGGCCCGTTCAGCGGGCACAACCGCACCATCTGCACTAATACATAGACAACACCCTCACAATCATCATAATGTACCTGATAAAATCACGGTTTCCTAGAAACTGTGGCTTGGAAGGCTGCCAATCTTACGCTTACAACAGACCACGCCGTTGGCCCAGTGTATGTGCTGTGTGTGTAGAGTGGCTGACCAGTGGACTGGGAGTCAGACGGCGATGGCTCCTCCATATCCCACTGAGTAATTAAATTCTGGTGTGTGCGTAATGGTGGTCAGGTCGTGCTGTGGCGCGCGAAGACGGGTACGCCGACCTGTCAGCCAATGCACCCACTCCCACCTCAGACAATTGACTGGCTCGGATGGTGGTCTGACTGTGGGGGTGGGGGAGGGAGTGAGGTCAACAGCTCAGCGCATTTTCCTCACTATAAATAATCTGATGCACTTGAAACTATCACGGTGCGCTAAAAGCCGTGGCTTGGACGGTTACCAACTGACGGGACAACTCGGACCGCGTGGTCAGCCCAATGTGTTTTGTGTGGAGTGGCTGACTGGTGGACTGAGAGTCAGGCTGCAATGGCTCCTTCTTAATGTGGCCTTTATGGCACTCCCACTCCGTGGGATCTGAGTCAGGTGTGGTGGTACACCCAGGGGTGGCTCCGGCCGTGCCAGCCACCTGCACCCTTTCCCATCTCCGGTCTTCCTGACTCTGCCTTGACACCGGGCTCAGGTGGGGGAGGAGAGAGTGCGGAAGTTGCAGCGCAAGGCTAATATCACTTAAACTAATTCACGCGCAAGTCGCCGTCCCTGAACCACCTGGTATGGAGCATACGGTGGACCTCGTCGAAATCGACGGTCGAACTGTCATCATCACTCAGAGCCCTACAGTCATCAGACCCATTTTGGCTTCGAAGGAGAAGAGAAAAGGCATCAATAGAGGTCGTGTATTCGGCATAGAAACTCAGTGCTGGTCAGAGGCCTGACACGGTAAGCTCTGGGCCTGTGCGCGCATCTGTTCGCCAGGGTGACGTGGAAGTGAGTGAAGAGTCGTCATGTGAGAGTCGGTCAGTGTCCGCTTGATCAGTTGATTTACTGACAGTAGGATTTTTAGGCTCCTGTGATTGGCTATCGCAGAGATTGCATGTCCGGCAGCTCGATAACTGTGATCACGTGACCTATGGCGTGCAGTGGACGCCGGAGGCGGAAGGCATACACGCGCTTAAAACGCTACAATCTAAAATACCCCGCACACAACCTGACCCTTGAAAGACACACGAAGTTTTCATACAAAGTTATGAACCAAAGGAATAACTGTAACATCTAAAAGTAAACTTAACCATCGTCATTGTCAGGCCCAAACCCGGTTTCTTGAATAAAACGGAAGATAACCGAAGGAGGGAGTGACCATGTAGAGTACTCTGGCCCTGTGTCTTGGGTGACATTAGCCCCCGGGGAGGTCACGGGGTGTGTTGTCAGAGCTGAGTCACATCCGATAAGGAAGCTGTTAGGTAGGTTGCCTCTATCGGTCTGTATTAGCGAGTCTAAAAGCCATTAGTTCAAGTGCTGAGCTGCATTACACGAGAGCAGAACGGCTGGAGTTACCCTCAGGTGCATGCATGCTCGTGACACGGTCCGATAGACTGTAATGCCAACGTGTCCGGGTACACTCTTGGCGTGGCAGGGCGCTGAACAATGATGGTGGGCCACACCCAGAGGACGGTCGGTGGCGTAGCTGCAGGGTTTCAGTCCTAATGACCCCCTTCCCTCCCCAAGGCCTCGTTCGCTTGTTAGGGGTCGGATTACCTGTGGCCTGCGTAAATGGTATATTTACCTTTGTCTGGGCCTGAATCACCGCTCATCTCTAGTTTTTTTGCATTTGCCTTGACATGTTAACCCCATTAGTATGTGAACGGGAAATGAAATGGCTTCAAAAGATGTCTTTTTTACCATAAACAGGATTGAGCACAGGTCTACTCGATGCCAAAAACAGAGGCCATTAGTTGATGTCTTCGCTGGCACTGGAGCAAAAATGGTGACTGCTGCCTGGTTCGGTTAGAAAGAAGGATCCAGTTCTCTGATCTTTCCCATTTATACGGTGCTTCTTGTCCCAACGCGTAACTGAGAATCGCTATTTTCAGTTGCAGGTAGACAAGTTGGGTCGATAATTTGGGAAAGAACAGTTGGTCACACGTCTCCGGTATGTTGATGATATTGCAGTCCTCGTGGATTCACTTGAGGTGTTCCAAAGAACGTTTTCCTGTGTACACACAAATATTGGACAAGTCTATTCTCTCTTCTAGGCTTATATGACAAAATTTAAGGTTCGACCTGTCAAATATTTCCGTTACTCTGTCGATTCAGAGGACTAAGACGTGGTAATAATATTGACTGCAATGATGTAGCTATAATGAAGCAGAATATTAGAATTCACCAGAGGAAAACAATCAGCCTAGAGAGAGAGAGAGAGAGAGAGAGAGAGAGAGAGAGAGAGAGAGAGAGAGAGAGAGAGAGAGAGAGAGAGAGAGAGAGAGAGAGAGAGAGAGAGAGAGAGAGAGAGAGAGAGAGAGAGAGAGAGAGAGAGAGAGAGAGAGGAATGCGCATTATTTTGAAAGTATCATTCAAACTTTCCTGTAAGAAAGGGTGGAGGAAAGTGTACTGCCTGGTGTGTCTGTACAGAATGCTGTGAATCAGATAGACGGTACTTGTTCGCTCAGAAGTCAACGTGAAAACCATCCAGCAAGTCAGCCAAATTAACTGAAAAAACGAAAACCCCTCTCTTCAGCAGATCTGATTGGTCGTTATGGCTACATGGCTGCGCAAGGTTCACTAAAGTCTGATTGGTCGGTGCATCACATTTCTGTCATTGCCGCTCTGAGGCCTATCGATTTTCGCCTTGTCGGTTCAAATGTACGCAGTTTGTCCTAAGCTTGAAGCTGTCCTTCTAATAATGAACTGTCATGGGTTCATCTGTGACTAAGTCGTCAAGAGGCCTGCCGGACGAAGGGCATACGATCCAGGTTTTAAGCGCAGAAAGGCAACAACCAAATGAATATACTGAAAAGGAGCAGCAACAGCAGCAGCAGCAGAGGCGGGAAGAACAGGAAGAGGATGAACAGGAGGTTGAGGATGATTATGGCGATTCCGCATCTGACTCAGATGGCCAGGCACATGAGCTAGTAATCAACGTTCAAGAAACGAGACCGAAAGATGCAACAAGCCTGACCTCCATCACTCCCTTAGGGTCTCCACTCCTCATATCGACCACGGTCGAAACAAAAGAGAAGGTGGAAACAAAATTGGAAGCTGAAACTGTGAAGTGCACAGAGAAACCCCTCGAGCCTGCTCGGAACGAGAGAACCCAACCTAAAGCTAACACTAAAGGGCCGAATGAGGAAATCCCAGCTCCACCCGCGCTCCGCATTCCTCCAAGACGTGAGTTCGAAACGGGTATACCACGACCCAGAACCCTATGCGAAAAGTATCCACATGTCTATCGAAGGGCTCGAGAGAGCCTCGTGCCCTTACTAAAATTGGAAGACAGGGACGGAAGATCAGCACGCAAGGCTACGCCCTTGTTATATGACACTGTTTCGCTTCGCAGTACTGAGACGGCCAGGAGAACAGCGAGCCCAACAAAGGAACGCCAAACCAGTGGTCAAGTATGGAATTTCTCTCAATACAATTTCAGAAAACCACCAACTTACAGAAGAAACCTTTCCAGTGCCATGAGAAGCCCTTGTGAAAGTCAGATGACCCGATGGATGACTACTAAATTTGGGCAGAGCTCTTGGGTACACCATCCTGCCAATGGGCTAAAACTTAGCCGCGTAAATCCAAAAAGCGAGGCTGTCCCATCATCCACACCAAAAAGCATCTCGACGAGGGGCAGAGAGCAGCTTTCAGAAGATGAGAAGGTTGCCTCCTGGCAGCAGTTTATGGGTGATTTGGACTGTTTTTGCGATCAGAAATGGCCTCGAAAGCAGCGCCACCTCAGCAAACGAGGGTACATGAATGTTCTGTTCAATCGGGCGTCAGGAGACCTTTTGAGTCTTGATGAAACTCAGGAGCTCAATTTAAGTTGCTCGTCACACACAAACTCACCAAACAAGACCCCCGGTGACAGTCAGTCGGCGACGAAGGGAAGAAGGTTACGTAAATCAGTTGGCCCCAGATCCAACGTAGATATAAAAGCTAATGCTCTGCGGAGATCTCGAATCGGAACCAACGTTTCCATGTCATCCCTATACTCTCGACGGCGAAGTGGACCTCAAACAGCCGTCTCAGTGCGTCAGATCTCACGAGAAAACTGTCTAGATGAACTCAGCAGGATGACTTTGGCAGAGATTAACTATCCCCTTGATAGACAGCGCCTCGTCTTTAGAGAGTCGCGAAGTGACGGTGACACCGTTTTATAGCAGACAGCATAAAGGACTAAACCACCGGGATACGCGACTTCCCGTATGGATCGAAAATTTCTGACCTATCAAACACCATACCTCGTGCTTACGTATCATCGGTTAGCGCGACCAGCGCTGGCACGGCAGTCTGGTCATTCTTTGTCTTCTTCCTCCTCTCCTTATCCTTCGTCACCTTCCTCTTAGCATCCCCTAATTTAGTCTTGATTTTGTATTCTGACGATTTCAGAAAGAAATTTTATAAAGAAACACACAATGCCTGTCATTAGGGTACCTACAGAAGCGATAGGAAAAAGGCGCTGGAGTTGCGTGGTAAAGAAGTTCAAAATATCGGCGTGGCAAATGATCCATTCGAGCTTGAATTATGTCATCTCTTTTTTTTACATTGGAAACGCGTGCTTCTACAATTGCTATCTGTTTTCCCGACAGAAGACCAAAGTGGGTAGCTGCTAGTGTTTTCAATTGCAGTGCCTCAAAAGGAGGCGATATGACAAACTTGGCTTAGGTTACAATTATCCATGTACCAGCTCCAGGAAAGGTTGCGTCGGTTATTAATCTGCTTTATCGCCATCAAGTCGGACATCCGTGCGAATCATCCATCATGAATATAGTCGGGGAAGCAAATGGGATAGAATAAACCACGGAAGGAAATAAAAAATGGTAAATAATAATAATAATATCACTAATAATCGTCATCACTGCCAAAGCCAAATAGCCCACCAATGTGTGTCATGCACAACATAGTCACCATAGCAGTTACCATATTTTCACGAGGGTGAACCAGATACCACATGCACGAGGGGTTCAAAAAGGTCACTATAAGGATACACTGACCTTGACTCTCAGTTCTGAGAAGGACCAAGTTAAACTATGATTTTCTAACCTTCCAAGTCACGACCGTAATAGGTGCAAACTCGGGAGATCTATTATATCAAGGAATTCGCCGTGCAAACAGATATCAAACTGACAGTCTGACACTCTCTTTACTCTCCCATGTACCAGTCGACATGTAGGGACACGACTACGTGCACACAATGCAAAGTCGAACGTCTCGCCACTAAATGAACAAGTGCACCAGTGTCTATCTGGTTCTCGCCAATCCCGGCTGTCTAAGCTGGTCAGTCATCTTCAAGGCTAATGCGCACATGACCACGCTGGATGCCCCGTGATGACTCCGCACGGTCCCACAATGGGGACGCCGCCCTAGCGGCTCGGATGTGCCCTCGTCCAGCAACCAACTGTTTTCAACCTCTCATCCGATGGTTCTGTATAGAACACACTATCCTTCAAACTGGCTTCCTTATGCTTCTCTTATCATACGGAACCAGGTCTGAAGGTCGTAGCAGATAGGACCTCCTTAAGAACCTAAGCTGCCTCAATAGACCATCCGGACCTGTTAACGATCTGGTGCTGGGTGGAGTGATTGATGCGGCATGAGGTGCACGTGTAGAATTGTTACCACGCCATATTTTAGGCATGGTAGTAGTTACGGGCCCGTACGGACTCCGAACAGCCTAATTAACGCCTTTCCTGAGACAGTATGGCTCCCAGTCCTGGTCCAGCGTATCTACAGTCCAGCGTATCTACAGTCCAGCGTATCTACAGTCCAGCTCGCTGTAGAGGCCACCACCACATCAGACATCACTTCTTCTTCTTCTTCTTCTTCTTCTTCTTCTTCTTCTTCTTCTTCTTCTTCTTCTTCTTCTGAACTGCTTTCGGAAACTCGCCTGTTCGCTTCTATTAGCAATACCATTTCTGTTTATTCTACTGCAGAAAGAGATCATGCGATCTCCAGCACAGTGCGCCTCTGAGGTTCAACTCTTCAGGACACCTACTGTGCCTCGTGCCAATCCAATAGTTTGACCATCGTTTCCAACGAGGTTCACCATTTGTGTCGCAGAGGGTGAGCGCAGGACCATTGACTTACCCAGCATCTACTAAAATCTCTTCCATTCGCATATGAGCCCAGTGTCATGACCAAGACAAGAAGACATGAGGTGGTAATGGGCACATATGACCCGCATAGCGTGAACCCGTACCCAAGCGTGAAACCAATCCCTCTCTCATGTGTGAAATTCGCTATGTGTACGCACTTCTTATAAAGGCTGCCGTCCCCTAATCTATCTCCCGCGTTGGTCCAGAGCAAATCCGGCATGGCCTGTTAAGGGGAGCACTTGCTAATTCGGAGGCCTATACCTACCATACGCCCAGGAAAGCAACCAGCAGAATGCTGTGATATTACTTTGGATTCGCTGACTTACGAATAGATACAAACGTAAGCACTTACTTTAAGACTAAATGCTAGATAACCGGTAGGCAAAGGCATAGGAACAAGTATGCAATAATTGGAAGTAAAGTGGCACAAAATAATGTAATGGAAGCCTTCAGCATCCGTACCATAGTTGACCCCAGTCTTCGACTGAGGGCTTTATGGCAAAACGGCATTCTGCATTCCAGTCTGCAATTAGGTCTGATCGCCGAAGACTAAGTTAAAACCATTCGGAACTTTTCTCCAGAATAAATGGGCTACTTAAATTATATAAATACCATTTTAATAGAGAAAATTGTTTTCTGAATCTATGTACAGCGGTTGATAACACACAGGGTCAACCGCTTAATGGTAGGTACTTAAATTTGATTTGAAATATCAGGTCCACCCTTCATAGCTTTGGAGGATGTCTGGTCAAAGGTAAGATCAAAACGAAACTTTCCGTGATGTTATATGGGTGCTCACCGATCGGTTACGGGCCACACTCATCCCATTGTATCTTGGGGCTCACTCTAGAGCCCCGCCAGCAGCCGCAGAGCGGCTGGTGATATAGGCATGATGAAATTACCAACAAAGACAAGAGGGACTGAAATGGCCATTTCTGGCATAGGAGCCGTCACCAGCCAACCATACCAAAACCCAAACACACGTCTCAAGCAGGTGGGAAACATATTTATGCACACATGCTGATACATACTGGGAACCAGTTCATGGGTGGAATGCGTAGACTGGCTTTTAAGCTCTATCACCCACCGCGTCCAAGCACACCTCCAGTCCTCGTGAAACCATCTTGCCAAGTGAGCCCGGTGAGTGAAAAAGACAACCTTGCAATTGAGGCTGAATAAATCGGCCTCAGTGAAAAATAACGGATGGCCAACTAGTCGACCTGCGCCACCATTCCGGGGGGCACAGTGTGGAAATCGTCGTTCGCGAGTGACGAACGGTTGCTTGTCATTGTCACCGTAGTTTTGGCACCACATGCCTCTCAGTGAGGTTTCCCATGATGGCTGGAGGGCCGCTTGGTAACTTGCCAACTCCCCACCACCCCGGCGCTAATTGCAACGCGAGCAACCAGACAGCAATGTTTGACAGTATAACCGTCGTAGTCTGACGCTGTTCACCGTATGCTCCACAGAAGGGTGGTGCAGGGACGGTAAATTGCCAGTGGATTAGTTTTAAGTGATAGTAGCCTTGCGCTGCGGCTACCGCACTCTCTTCTCCTCCCCCAACTCAGCCCGGTGTCATGAAAGAGTCAGGAAGACCGGAACTGGGAGAGGGCACAGGTGGCAGGCGCGGTCGGAGCCGCCCCTGGGCGCAACACCACACCTGGATCAGATCCCACTGATTGGAAGTTCCATAAAGGCCACATCAAGAAGGAGCCATTGCAGCCTGGCTTTCAGTCCACCAGTCAACCACTCCACACAAAACACAAACCGGGCTGATCACGCGGTCCAAGTTATCCCTTCAGTTGGCACCTTCCAAGTCATGGCTTTTAGCGTACCTTGATAGTTTCAAGCTCGTCAGATTGTTTATAGAGGGAAATGCGCTGAGCCGTCGACCTCACTCTCTCCACCACACCACAATCGGCTCAACGTCCGAGTCTGTGTAGCGTCGTTTTTGACCTCCCTGTCGGCGAACACCCGCAGTGACCTCTCCGTAGAAAATTTGTTTTGGGAGTCCCTCGTCGTCCATTTTCACCAGGTGGCCGCTCCATCGAAGCTGCACTTGCCTCAGCATGGCGTGGATGCTGAGGATCCCGGTCCGCTCCAGGACTTCCGTGTCTGGGATCCTGTCTTGCCATCTCAGCTTCAGGATTCTGCGGAGGCAGCTGAGATAGAAGTGATTCAGATTCCTAGCTTGTTTCGAGTATACAGTCTAGGTCTCCGCTCCGTTATGGAGTGTCGTCAAGACGACGGCCTTGCACAGCTTCAGTTTGGTGTTCAGGTGAATACCATGGCGATTCCACACGGAGGCCTGCAGCCGGCTGAAGGCCTGACTAGCTGTGGAGATCCGTTGGGCAACCTCGTCATCGAAGCGCGACATCGTGCTTCCTAGATAAGCGAAGGTTTCTACGTTTTGGAGTTGAGCACCGTTGACATTGATTCGAGGAGCACAGTATTCCACGCTGCGTGGCGGTTGGTGCATGACCACCGTTTTGGCTGTATTAATTGTTAATCCAAAATTGGCACAGCCTGCGGCGAAGAGGTTCATGCTCCTTTCCATGTCCTCCTCCGTCACGGTGTTAAGGGTGCAGTCGTCTGCGAAGAGCAAGTCATGAACTGCAGTCATAGACACGCACGTCGGGGCCTGCAAACGTCGACTGTTGAAAAGGTGCCCATCAGTTCTGTAGGCGATGCGTATCCCAGGGCACTCACCACGGTAGGCGTCCATCAGCATATCGGAGAACATGAGACTGAAGAGGGTCGGGGCCAGTACGCAGCCCACTGCGAATGCTTCGGATACCGTCCCGTTATCAGTGACACGCGCCATCATCCCGTCATGAAGCTGACGCACCATGTGCGTGAACCGCTCAGGACAGCCGAAATTCTGCATGACTTTCAGAAGTCCGTTGCAATTCAGATCCACGAAGGTAGTTTAGAGGTGGGTTCGCATCTCCTGGCACTTCTCTTGTAACTGGTGGGTGGCGAAGATCATGTCGGCTGTTCCGCGGTGTCGTCGGAAGCCACATTGGCTTTCCGGGAGCAGGCCTTGCTCTAGGTGACCGTTCAGACGATTGAGAAGTATACGGGTGAAGATCTTCCGGTGCTGTTGAGCAACGAGATGCCTCTGTGATTATAACAGAATTGTCAGTTCTCCTTCCGCTTGTAGAGATGGACGATGTTCGCGTCTTTGAGGAACTCTTCCTTGGCGTCAAATCTCCTGGAAGAGTGTTTTGAGTTCTGCCATCAGCCGGGGCCAGCCGTGCTTGTAGACTTCCGGTGGGATCGCGTCATATCCCAGTGCTTTCGCGATGGAAATCTGTTGCATGGCCCGGATGGTTTCTGGTAGGGAAGGCGGCAGCTCCAGGTCATTGTTCGTGTCCATTTGAGGCAGCCGGTCAATGGAAGCACCAGAGATGGCTTATGAGCAACCAAGGACACTTCTGAAGTGCTCAGTCCAGCGCTACAGAATTTGAGATTTCTCTATCAGCAGTGTTGTGCCATCAGAGCTGAGCAGCGGTGCGGTCTCTTTGGTGCAGAGGCCGTAGATGGCCTTGAAAAGATTTTCATTTCATTGCGGTCCGCATACCCCCAGATTTCCTCCGCCTTTCGGATCATCCAGGCGTCCTGCATCTCCTACAGCCGTTGCTGTACAAGGCGGCGGCATCTGAAGAAGGCTGTTTTGGTGGTGTCAGTTTGGAGATCCATGTAGGCTTTGTGTATTCGGTTTTGCTCCACGATTAGGTTGCTGATGTTGTCTTCATTGTCGTCATACGAGACCTGGTGTTGACGGCATGCGCGTCTGAGGAATTCGAGGGCAGTGAACTGGATGACAGCCGCTGCCAGCGCCGCGACCGAGGGTGTATCCACGTGATCTTCTCCCGCGTCGGAAAGCAGAAAAAGGTGTTCGTCAGCAGAAGACGGTGTTCCGCAAAGGTTCGCAGAAGAAGGAGGCCGCTTTCGTTACCGATACCGAGACCGTGGTGACTCAGCACTCCCTGTCAGACAGCGTGGTCTGACCCCACGTGAGCGTTGAAGTCACCAAGGACATTAAACTTACGCGCCTTCGGCACAGTCACCAGCAGGGCGTACAGGTCCTCCTAGAAATTGTCCTTCGCCGCATCAGAGCTTGTCATCAGGGGAGCGTAGGAGCTGATGATGGTGGCAAACGTGTCTCCCCGAAGAGGCAGACGGAGGCTCATCAGGCGATCCTTGATCCCCGCGGCAAACAGGGCAGACGTCCCACGATGCCGTTCCGGATGGCAAAGGTGACACCGGCGCCGCGTCACTCTGCCCTTGGTCAGCCTCTCCAGAAGAAGGTGTGGTCGGCACCCACCTCCTCCAGCTAACCCTGCTCAGAGAATCAGGTTTCGCTGAGAGCAGCAATGTTCACCTTATAGCGTGGCAGTTCCCAAGGGACTAGTGCCGTCATCCGTTCTGGCCGGTTGCTCCTCGGATTGTCTAAAAAAGAACGAACATTCGAGGCTGCTAGTGTGAGCGGACTCACCGAGCAGCACGGAGTGTATGGCGCGGGGGGTGGGGATGCGAGTATTGTTGTTTGTTTGAGTTTAACGACCGCGTATTTTGCGATTTGCGAGCCACGGCCGGCTGCAGAAGGCGTGAGACCCAGCATTTGTTTAGGCACCCTTTCTAGCCCCTTGCTCCGCGAGGAGGCAAGCAGTTTTGTCCCTAAATAGGGCTGCTTGGACAGCCCAGCCGGCTGCCGAACTCCACTATGGACCACGGTTTTTGTTAGTGGGAGAGCGACCCAAGTTAGCCTGGCCACCTACGGTGTTGCTGTCGCCACCACCCTAGGACTTTTGAGAGGAGGGGTAGGGGGGGGAGGTTTGGGAGTCATACACACGGGGTTTGGAAGCACACACAGCACCGGAGACCCTCTGCTGGTTTAGCCCGCCGGTCGTTATGGTTGCCCGGGTTGTGGCCGCTAAGAAGAGCCCAGCTACGTTGAGCCACAAGTGAGAGTTGGGTACCAGTTAGAGTCAGCCACCGGAGCATTCACCACCTGTACAAGACAAACGGAGTGATCAAATGCTCTCTGTGTGGTGTTACGCCGAACTACTACCCCCTATACCCAGACAGCAATGTAGGAGACAACACAAATGGAACCCTGGCGTTCAAAATCCACACTGGGAGCAGCCCTTCGCCAGGAGAAAGGGATGGGGGAGACTGCCGTGCGATCCCTCCCTCAGTCAGTCATTCAGGCACCCGAGAAGCCGAGAGTCCAACATATTTCCTAATACGGCATTTTTGGAGTTATTTTCGGAGCTGTTTGCGTGAACCCTGTTTCCATCTTTAGGGTACGATCCAGCACCTGTGTCGCATACGTTAGCGGGATAAAATCCCCAATCAGTAACTCGGTACAGCCTTATCTCTTGTAATCGGAAATTGTTGAACGTAGGTGTAGTGAAGATGACGTTGTGAGTACCTTACCTCCTACAGGCACGTTCACACGCAATTCGTCACCTCTTTCCTCCCTCACAAGACTGGTACTGGTCATAATGTTTAATCAGATGCAAAAGGCCATATTACTGTGATGAGTTGTCATGCGCGCAACATTCTCCTCTTCCGAGTGAGCATCGTTCACATTAGTAAACCCATGTCATGTCCAGCAACTTGAAGTGGACTGCTTTGCAAAAAAGATACAGGCCAGTAGTTGTTAAATTTTGCAGTGACTGTGAAACAGCGAAGAGTTTCAAACAGTTAACGCTGATTGTTGCTATTCACTTTCTCAAAGCCCGATTACGCGGAATTGGAATCGCTCAACCAATCAAAATTGCTGACAATGCGGTTCATCCGAGTAATAAAAAGGAAATAAATGGCGAAGCCTCTGTCCCGTATTTGGCTGCAAACAAGAAAAGTAACACAATTTACTAACAAGTGGAGGAGAAAACATAACCCAACGTCAATCAGCGCTGTGTGCACACAATCAATTTCTGAAAATAAAAAAACGACCCTATATAACCCATTGTAATTCATTCTGAATTTAACCCTCGAAGTGACTTTGAGCGCATTTTTTCCATGACTACCCTTAACACGCATATTATCTGCTTGTACCTGAGTGCAATTGAGCTCGTCCCAAGAGTTTTATAGGTGCTTGTTAGTCTGAGCCCATACACATAGCTTTTGTGAGAGCGGCTCGGATCTCACATGTCATAAACGCCACGTTCAAGAGGCATTGCAGCCTGATTCTCAGTTCTGAGAAGAATAACGCCAGTTAAAAGTCTTCCGGACCATGACCGTCAGCACGTTATGCTAAAGTCAAGCACATTAGATTTACCAAAGTGAACAATGCGTGTTAGCCTCACTCTCTTTCCTCTCACATCCACCAGTCTGTGGAATTGGGTGCCGTGTCTGGCGCGGTGAGGTGGTCTCCGTCTAAGGCTTGCCTTGGCTAGGTAGGTATTTGTTCAAGCGACCCCAGCGAATTCCAATAAAACGCTGAGAGCCGGACTGACTCCCGTTTTCGTCCAGTGCATCTGTGGCGCAGACCCTTGGGCCAGACGGTGAAGGTCACACGAGCACGCTGTATGCAGGGCACATGAGAAACGCACGTGCGCTGTGTGCCTGATTAAAAACCAGAAATCGATACGACAACAAGAATTTAACGCTGCAGAGGTAAACATGCTCTAGCATGGGTAGTGGCTTTTCAAGCAATCCTGGGGGCAGTAAAATCAAACATGCCAAGCCTCTGTGCAGTTTCACAAGCAACAGCGACGTCGATGGTCTGCGCAGGCCAGCCGAGGCTGCCAGAAACAGCTGTGCATCAAACAAGGAAGACCGTGCTAAGAAGATACAGCATTCGCTCGGCCAGCAACCACTCCCCTACGAAATTTGTTCCATCAGCGAAATCGACAACGACGATCCAACGCTGAATTCCTCAGACGTGTCTCTGCATTCTTTGGACTCTGACCAAATCATTTGCCATCAGGGGCAGTACTGCAAACATGTTAATATGAACGTGTCAAATCATGAAGAGGGCGGACGATCGCCCAGTTCCACAGGAAACAACGGCAGACCCCACAAAAGGTCAACAATACGCACCGTGACCGCATGTACTGCGTCCACGTCGCATGGTAAAAGAATTTCTGTTTACCATTCCCTTGCCGTGACTCGTGGGCGTGCTACTGCTCCTTCTTCCGGCATTCACCCCGTCTTTCAGAGGCCACCGGATCCACTGGCTGTGTTTCAACGAGATTTAATCGATCCCTATGAGCCTCACCCACATCCGAACCTACCGACACAGCTGACGGCAGCTCCAATGGACATAATTCCAGTCGAGGGTCCCAATCAACCCTCGCCACGAACAACACCACGGCTCGGAGAGCACACAGACACCTGTATTTTGAATTCCTCCCGAAGACTATACAGTGACGGGCAGGGTTGTACGTCCGCACACAAGACAGAGGAGCTACAATCCGGTTATCAGCAGCGTGTCAACTCACCTGGTTTAGACAGGAACACTCCAAAACACTCTTCCACTCGCAACGTGTACAATAGAAACGGCAAATTTGGGAGGAGTGCATCTACGACTAGTCAGAATCCGCCTTCGCGATGCAGTGCTGCTTCTCCACCGCCTATGCACCCTGCGCAGATTGTTGTGGTCTCGGGGACTTCAATGGCATCGCACAAGGTCAACCGACCAATGCCCACAGCGCCCAGTAAGCCAGACTCAGACGGAAGGAGTAGAAGGCGTTGTGATGGAAAAGTCGGTCGCTTGCATAGTTTCTCAGCCCCAGATCATGACGAATAGCTTGCAAGCTAGCCTGTCCCGATCTGCGGTGCAAACTGCCTCCATAGCCAGTGCGCCGACCCTTACCGACAGTTCAGCATCGAGGTACCTACATTCGGTCGTGCCAGCAAGCGAGATGCAGAACACAGTTGACCTTCCAACCGAAGCCCGACAGCAACAACAGGAGCTGCTAATACAGAGGTTGCAGCAGGCCGGCAGGAAACTGGCAGTCTCCATTTCGCGGCAACAGGGGCTTCCTGTTGAGGGAAGCTGGCAGGATGGTGCCGCGAATAGCCTACATCTTCAAGAAGAGGCAGGTCGAGCTAGTCCCCTTTCCTTTCAATCTCATACTGTCGTCAGCGGTAGCCACCCCCCTGCTCAGAACGCACACCTCCCGGAAAATGTGCCCACCCCTCATGTGCTCCCGGGCCCTTTAAGTGCAATGAACGATGGACCAAAAGCAGGGGGTCAACAGACAGTCAGCGAATCCCAGCAAAAGGTTATTGTTTTCACCCGACCCCAGAGGGCCAGACGCTCCCTAGCCATGTCTCAGCCCGTACAAACGGCCGTACCCAACCAGACACTCAAACAGGTTGGTCGAATAGAAAATTCCCTCGAAAATGAGGCCGTTGAGAGAAACACAGAAGACGGATCGGAACCAGTTTACGAGAACGCAGGTCTCTGGTCGCCAAGTCAACAGCCATCTGGACAAAACCAATATTCCCAGGATCCCAAAAAAGGACAAAGAACAACTGGAGGTACACCCTCACACTTGCCTCGTTCTGCGAGGTCCGCTGGAACGGGTCGACCGTCTGCAGCCTCTGGAACGCCAATTTCCGCCCAGTTTGCCTCCACTGCTGGTGCTATTCGGCCGGCTGTGGGATCAGAATATCAGGCCTCCCCTGAACGAGGAGGCTTCGGAACCAACCAACGCCCAGCTTTTGGCTCCCCAGGAGTAAAAGACCAGAAAAGAGAGGATCTCCCGGTGGCTCCTCAGAGTCAGGAGCTGGCGCAAGCTGATCAACCCTTAGATCGGGGTATGTCATCACGTGACGACGAACAGAACTATCGACAGTATGCTGTATCTGGGCCAGACTCAGGTACTGGGCAGGGTGTCAGAACCAGTGGGGCAGTAGATACTCAACAAACTCGTCGGACCGGAATGTCACAGGACCCACCTGGCCATTATGGCATACAGGCGCAGAGGCAGGTCCAATTTCCGAATGCACAAGTGGCCGGCAGAACAGTGGCCTCTGGCGTGCCCACCCAGCGAGCCGCTCTGAATCAGCCACTGCACCAAGCCAGTCAACGACAGCACGACATCGATGAGGGGGTAAATATTACTGTTGACAATTCTGTAGACGACAGCAGCGCCGTGCAAGGAGGAACAGAAGATGTAGGGACATCTCCACGACAGCTGCAGGTCCCGAGGTTTCCGGGTGCTCAGCTAGCCCACACTTCGACAGCTCCCCCGATTCAGACTGAGCACGCGATGTTAGACCATCCCCCACTCAATCGGGTTGTTCAGCGTGAGGGTGGCGTTCAACAGGAGGCCATTGAGACATTTCGACAGGACGATTTGGATTTGCAGTATCACGCCTCCTATGCCAGCAGTCCGGAATACGAGGATGAAGATGGTAGGCTGTCGCCGAATGCACCTGCGGGACGCAGGGCAGCCCAAAGACAACGACAGCTGCAAAGCTTTGATCGACCCAATGGTCAGATTTGCAGTGTCGAAGACGATATGGAGGAAGTTGGGGAGGCAGATGATAACGACACCAGTAGAGCAAACCAAACAGTCCTTGTTCGACTCGAATCCTACGATGAGCTGCCCAGTGAGGTGAGCCAGCATACGCAAGCCAAGAGACTCTTGGGATTCGAGTCGATGGTTCAAAGGGGAACCCACCAGGAGGGCGTTAGTGATCAGTTTATGAATGAAGTCTCTAATATGTCAACTCTACTGGAGGACACGGAAGGCAGGGATGTCTTCTACGCACCCAATGGTCCCCCGCTTGAGAGGTCGCTCCCGACCAAAGAAGTCATTGCGCAGCGGGCTCAGATTAGTCAAATTCCGCTCCTACCGATGGCTGCCAAAAACAAACGTGAGGATGTCTACATGGCTACCACTGTCAACCAATCACCTGATTCAAACGCACCTTTTTGGAAAAACAGGACTGATACTAATCACCTGCGGGAGCCTTCCAGGCAGATGAGGAAACAGAGAAGAAGTTACCGCGGTGACATAATGAGTGGTTTTGCTGCTAGGCAAACAGCTGATCCTAAAGACCCCTTGAGCTCACTTTCATCGGGAGGCGGCAGGACCACAGGTCGAAGGGCCAGGTCTTGCAATCCAGAAGATGGTTGTAATCTCAATCCCCGGCTCTTTTATGCTAGTTCGCAAAGCCTATCACAGGATCCGCGGAGTCTACGGGAACTTCAGCGGCAGATGAATAACTTCAGCCCTCTTCACGGGATGTTTAAAAACTCTTCAGAGCCGAACTCGTGCGCGGAGACCTGTCCACGGAGGAGACGCCCGAAGAAGCGCTGCAGACGACGGGCGGTCTCTACGGATGGCGACAGACCCCAGAGCGGTGGGCTGAAACGCCGAAAATGGCTGCGTCTCTTCGGTGTGCACAAAGTCGGCCGTCCCCTGGACGTGTCCTTGAAGTTGTACCCTGCTGTTATCTCCGCAGATGGAATTGCCTACAAGTTAGAGGGGCCAGCCTCGGAACACGTATATCACAGCCCGGAACCACGGCTTTGTGACCGCAAACGCTACATCCAGCCCTGTGTTTATCGCCCTGAGGACCTTCGTCACACAATATACGTATTTGAAACTGCGGTTCTGCACCAGCCAATGGTATTCCAGGGCTCATTCTCAAGGACAGAACTCATTCGGCCCCCATTTGAGGGGCCGCCTCCTGACGGTGGCCCGCAAGGTGGCGGTGGCGGCAATCCTCATCATCCAACCGCGGGCCCTAGCAACGCGCCAACACGGAATGTCAAATTCTTGCCGATTGATCAGGACAGCCGAACAGCCTCACAGGCCAGTACCGCGCTGCTAGAGACACGATCGGGTGAATCTGTGAATAATCTCCTAATTAAGAACAATATGCAGCAAAGCATCCAAAATGTTATTCCGGGGCTGCCACCTGCGGCAATCGATAAGGCCTTCAGGGAAGTTGATCCGAATCAATCACTGGCTGGTTTTATGGTGTACTCCACTGCGGGAAACGGGCAAGTCGCGCCGTACGATCCAAAAAATCCACAATGCTGCTGTTTAGTACCACTCTATCTGTCAAAACAGTCAAACAGAAATGCTGGCAACAGTATCGATATCCAACAATACAAGACCACCTTCAGCCCATCAATTCTTTCTAGCATCGGTGAAGACAGTGTTGCCACACAACCAGAGGCTTGTAAAGAAATTTCTCGGGAGGAGGAGGAGGTTGGAGATGATTAGGTATAAATATGTCGTGAAAAGAGAGGTTGGTGATCATCAAGAAGTTTCGAAGAGAAGGAATCTGAAATCTTCAGTCGTGTGAGGCAAAGAAGACCTCATCAAAAATGTCCGCATTCTGTGTCATCTTGTCCAGTTCGTATTGCAAATGAATACAAACACGCAATACATTGTTAGCATGAAAACATTGCACCATCACCTGTGCGATTGAAAGAACCTCAAATGTTCTTTTGAATTCTGATTTGTTAAAGTGGTTGGCTGTTTAGTCATTAAGAATTGTCCGCTTGAATGAGCAAACCGATTGTTCGAAAGTCCCGGGCGACGACGTAAAACACAGGTGCCGCACGAGCTGACTGAGTTGTTCGGGACAACTGCTTCATACTCTCATTCCACACCAACCATGTTCCAATGCTAAAGTCTACCGGTGACTGGTGCAGGCAAAGTGGTTTAAACAGCCCATCTACGCGTGCCACACACGACCTGACAACCAATAAATGTAGCAGGCTTCTGTATGGACAACTCATAAAGATGTCACGGAGGCTAAAGTAAGTAGGAGTTAACTTGTCAGTAGCAGCCGTTCAAACCACTAATAGTTGCGCGTTCTGATAGATTCAAGTGCAGTGGCGGCCGTTAATCCTTCACGCAGACTCAACGCAGCCCTAGAAACACGTGCTACGAGCCAGTTTTATTCTGGTTCTCCATCAGCACATCTGCAGTACAACCCGTATTGGGAATTTAACGAAAGCAACCCAAAACAACAAATAAGTCCGGTAAGCCTCAAGATAAGGTCAGGAAAGGAAAAATGCAAGGTGTGAGAATGCAGGTTATACGAATTGCCCCTTGAGCCTTTATGGAATTCTAACCCTGGAGCTCAGTTAAACTCGTCCATTTTAATTCACCTTTGAGCATGTACCAAGTCATGAAAGCTCTTGGCTGCTGGTAGATCAGTTTTCCCAGGGAGTAGTCGATTGGGGCTATGGCACTGCACATCTCGGGCTAGATACACCACCCTCTACACGTTTCATTACTTAAATTCTGGCAATAGACAGAGAGGAGACTTCGACCGTAAGTTCATGTTTCGTCTCAAGCTGGTAAAAGGAGCGTTGGAATAAGTGGCATCTTTCTGTACCTACCAACACGAATGTTAGAAGACACGATGAAAGCCTCGAAGGTCTTCTCCGACTTCGTGACCACTCGTATTCCAATGGATGAGTCATATTTATTGTCATCTGTAACCACATCCACTAATAACTCATACTTCTATGTGGAGGGCTCAACAGCAGTGGATCTTGGGAATCTTAATTCAACAAGTAGCCGCTCGTACCTACTGAACTAGCAGATTTAATTGACCACCGTATTCAAAAGCAATTTCGAATGCAGCATTTGCAGTCTGTAGTCGAGGATGTGAAAATGTTGACACTGTACGACGTAATCCCAAGATATTGCCCCCACGTCTGGAT
The DNA here is from genome assembly GCA_017591395.1 of Schistocephalus solidus. NCBI lineage: Eukaryota > Metazoa > Platyhelminthes > Cestoda > Diphyllobothriidea > Diphyllobothriidae > Schistocephalus > Schistocephalus solidus. The sequence continues at coordinate 75,960 of WEDG01001369.1, read as the reverse complement.
GCCAGCCTGCGTACATATTTTCGGCAGCCTGTGAAACCAAAGTTAGTAAAAGATGGCTGTATAAGTAGCATGCTGTTTATATTGATTTTCGAAAACCCTATGAACAGAAAAAATCTTTTGTGGACTTTGTTGGAAGAAAAACACGTCTACTAATTTTTTTTATACTCAAAACGACGGTATTTTGGGGTTGTAAAAAGTTTTAATTCTAAGATCGATTTAGAACTACAATGTGTATCGAATGACGTAAAGAACGTAGTCTATATCCATTTCAAAATGTCATGATCACCATATGGTATCTTCTAGCTGGCATACATACATACAGGCTTGTACTTACATGGAAAACATACAGCCTGTAGACTGAAAACCCTAAATGAAATTTCGAAGACAGATCGGACTCAAATTTCTTCAAGAGTTGGAAAACATTTGAAAAATATATAAACTATACCCTTTTTGGGTATAAAATCTGAAAAACATGTGCTTTGCTACCAAATGAGTACAAAAAAACAATGTATGCACATAGGTTTTCTACAAAAATACTTCAAAATTTTAGGACAACGACATTTATCAGAAAAAATGCATACTTCTTAAGTAGTTTGCTTTTACTGAGTGTGATATTTGTGACCAGCCAAGAAGCCTTGCTTTTAAAAATCGGTATCCTGGCATGTGTCATATATCGTTGGATTATGCTGCAGACCCATTTAATTAATACTTGCTAATCGAGAACGCATTTCAGAATTTCACTTGGAAATTAAATAAATCTTCAAATACCTGTCCTCATCGCTAACCGCCTTCCCATCTACCTTAGGGCGGGTATAACTTCTTTGACGGTTATTCCGTCTAACTTTAAAGTTTTGTTCTCAAACCTCCACAGCCGCACTGCTAGTGAAATTACAACTGGACTATCCATCTCCGGTAGTTAAACTTGCCTGATCAGCAGGGTCATATCCTACTTGTAGATTTGATGTGAAAGCTTGGTTAGGTTTTAAGTATTCAGATCTATCTTTCCAAATCTTCAATCTCTGTACCCATATTAGGCGCTTCCGATGTCGCGAACTTTTCTAAGGCACCTGAGGCCCGGTAGTTGCTCCTAGTTTTAGGAAAGACGCTGTCTCTCAGGTCGCGGTTCATTCGACGGGACCCGGACATACCTGTAAGTTTGACGAGGTTTAAATTCTCGCAACGGCTGACAACTGCGTGGGTCTTAACCTGCCAGAGTATTGGTTCTCCAGTCAGTAGTCAATTTATAGGCGCAATGACCTCCCGGCTCCATATTATCTGTTAAGAATTTACCTAGGCAGAATAATTAACCAAGCGGGAGGAAGCGACGAACAATGATTCCAAGGACCGGGACACAAACTGCGGAGCAACATCCACACAAATAATCGAAATTGGTAAGGAAAGTTCAATAATTATCGACTAGGACTCGGAAAAATGAGCGATCATCGCATCATGCACGAGCCTCAGCGATGAAATCGAAGTCTGCTCATTGGATAAGCATGTATATACATGGCAAATGCGCCCGATAAGTACTGTACCGTTGCACCTTCATCTTCCTAACTACGACTCTCCCTGATGATGCATTCCAGCGAGCATTCGAAACGTTAGAACGATAAACTCAATGTTCCAGCGATCTCATCTGTTTATTCTGAAGTGCTCTCTGGAACTCGCCTATTTGCTGCTATCAGTAGGAATAATCCCCTTTGGTTTTAAACATTTATATAAAATGGGTTAAACTGAAAGTATCCCCTCTGAGATGGCGAGCAAAAGCACGTTCAACACGTTCATAAATCCAAGGTCACAGCTTTATCTAAAAAAGAACTTCTGCACCCTCGTCGATGGTAAACAGAGCATTTTATTGTGTTTAAATAGCTTTTATAGAGAAAGGATAATTCGACCCTCATTACCATCGATGTCTACCGCGTGCCACACCATATGAAGGTACAGAAACGGACACATGCCAACGAATAAGTTTTGATTGCTAGTAGACTTGCGCAGCATCTATCGAACTTTCTCCTCCTTCATCCCCCGGAGCCCATGGTCGAGACAGAGTCAAGGGTTCTGGAGGTAAGATAGAGCACAAAACTAAGCAACCCAAATACACGTGCCACACCCGCCTGGGTTTCCCAAAAACAAGAAAAGAGGCAGTTTGACTCCCAATCGAGAAGGGAGGGGGGTGGGTGCCATGGAGGCCACGTTAAGTTCAAACACTGCAACTTGACTCTCCGTTCTGAGGGTAGACCAAGCTACCCCATCAGCTGGTAAGCAATGACTCTTGGCGAACCGCGCTAGCTTCAAGCGCGTCAGATTGTGTATAGTGAGGCATGCGTGCTGACCACCATGGGGACGGAGACCCCATAGTCTCTCTCTCTCTCTCTCTCTCTCTCTCTCTCTCTCACTCTCTCTTCAGTTTTCTGTGCACTTGTGGACGGTCCACTCTGGTCAATTTACTGATTGGGGCAAGTGGCTGATAGAGAAAAGCTATTCGTTATAGCGTGTCAAACACGACATGGCCCCCATAAAACACACCACCTTTCTCGACTTCTCGGAGCTCACACACGCTCCTCAATTGCGTGAGAGGCCTGCGGTGGGTGATGAGGGATGTGATTTGTATGTGCTCGTGGAGAGATATACAGCAATGGGGGTTTGGTCTGCGGTGGTTTACCACAGAATAGCATGGAGGTGTGCCGAGTAGGCCCATGCGATGCGTGAGTGTGCGAGAATAGTACAGACAACTGTGTCGTGTGTGGTGGGTGTTTGTCCAGGCTCCAGGCTCGCTGGTTGGCTGGGATGCGATGCATTCGCCAGTGACCGGTCAGTTCACTGCGCAAGGTAAAGGTGCGATCACAATGCTGACAGGTTTAGATCGCGTCCGCATTGTTGGTCGTAGGTGACGGTGGGTGGCACTGACGACTGGACACTACAAGCTTTTCACCCCAGTGGTGATGGTGATTTTCATCGTGAACGTTGTGAAGATTGTGGTTGGGATAGTGACATTGGATGGTCACGTTGCTGTTGCACTGAGCCTGAAGATGTTCGATGAGGCCAATCCGTGCGCTGAATGTTCGTTGACGGCGTAGACATGGAGGAAGCATTCGGTTGTTGGTGGTGTGGGTCGTAGGTGCATGAGGCAAGTGCAACTGCGATGGAGCGGCCACCTGGTAAGAATGGATGACGAGCGACTACCCAAACGACTTTTCTACGGAGACGTCGCTACAGGTTCTCGCCGGCAGGGAGGTCAAAAATTACGCTACAAGGACACTTTGAAGAAATTGCTGAAGCAACTGCAAATCAACCCGGCGACCTGGGAGGACCTCGCCCAGGATAGGCTGGCATTGAGAAGATACGTGAAGACTGGTTCAACAATCAATGATGCCAACCGGATCGCAGCCACCAAGACCAGAAGAGTGGCACGTAAGTCACCAGCGCCCCAGACCAACACCGGCGATGCCCAGGCCCTTCCGTCATGCCCGCACTGTCAACGCATCTAACGCGCACGAAATCAGCCTGGTTGGACATCTTCAGACGCAATGCACCAACAATCCGACAATTCAATCTTCTACGTCAAATTCTGCCAACCCTCCTTCGGACTCCCCCACCCTCACTCCTGGCATCAATTCCATTACTCCCACCATCATAGAGACCACATCCATCTACTCATCGCCTGTTACCCCCACCACCGCAACCATCACCGCCTTTGCCTTCACTACCACCACCATCAGCGAAGGGGAATCTCTCCTAAGCTGTACTCAATGCGACCGCACATTCACCTCACGCATCGGCCTGGTCGGTCACTTGCGAATACATCGTACAGAGACCGGTGAGCCAGTGCCTGGAGAACCATCACACAGCAGAGATCGTCACCTCCACTGCCCTCACTGTCCTCGCGCATTTACTCATCGCATGGGCCTATTCGGTCACATGCGCATCCATGACAGTGGAATTCGCCACAATGCCGACCACACCGATACACCATGCACACCCTCCGCTCCTGCCATTTTTGGCGCCCTTTACCACCCCCACTACCATGAATGACATCCCCCCAGTCTCTACAGATTTCTCCTGCCCACACTGCGCCCGCAACTTCAACTCACGCATCGGCCTGATCGGTCACTTGCGAATCCATCGCACGGAGGCTGGTGAACCAGTGCCTGGGGCTCCAACATGCAGTCGACGCGACCGCCTTCACTGCCCTCACTGCTCCCGCACATTTACACACCGCATGGGCCTATTAGGACACATGCGACTCCACGACAACCTCCGGTAAACCACCGGAGGCTAAGCTACATCAGCACACACTACCTACACCAATACATCGACAACACCCTCACAATCACCATTTACCAGAGTATATCACGGTTTCCTAGAAACCATGGCTGACCAGTGGACTGGGAGTCAGACGGCGATGGCTCCTCAATATCCCCTGAGTTTGTGAATCCTGGTGTGTGCGTTATGGGGGTCAGGTCGTGCTGTGGCGCGCGAAGATGGGTACGCCGATCCGTCAGCCAATGCGCCCACTCCCACATCAATCAACTGACCGGCTCGGACAGTGTCTGATGGTGGGGGTTGGGGAGAGAGTGAGGTCAACAGCTCAGCGCATGTTCCTCACTATAAACAATCTGACGCGCTTAAAACTATCACAGTGCGCTAAAAAGCCGTGGCTTGGAAGGTTGCCAACTGACGGGATAACTCGGACCACGTGGTCAGCTCAATGTGTGTTTTGTGTGGAGTGGCTGACTGGCGGACTGAGCGTCAGGTTGCAATGGCTCCTTCTTAATGTGGCCTTTATGGCACTCCCACTCCGTGGGATCCGAGCCAGGTGTGGTGGCACGCCCAGGGGCGGCTCCGGCCGCGCCAGCCACCTGCGCCCTCTCCCATCTCCGGTTTTCTTGACTCTGTCTTGACACCGGGCTCAGGTGGGGGAGGAGGAGAGAGTGCGGTAGCTGCAGTGCAAGGCTACTATCACTTAAAACTAATTCACTCGCAGGTCACCGTCCCTGCACCACCTGGTGTGGAGCATGCGGTGGACCTCGTCGAAATCAACGGTCAAACTGCCAGGTGCATGAGATTTCCAAGGCATCCTTTTTAATTGAGCAGTAGCAATCCTGTCCACATCATAAGTTAGCGTTTCAGTTTCTGCTGTTTTTTCCAAACCGGTCGATCCAGGGTGAAGTTTTCTCAGGCCGCCGGAGTAGTTTGCAGATCATTTTGAGTTTTATTATTGAGTGAAATTTCGTGACGGTTGCTTACGGAGGCTTGCAGCCGGTCGAAGGTCTCAGCTGGCTTTGGATATCCCACAGATTTCTTCTGTGTTTCGTTTGATGTTTAAGATGATGCTGCCTAGGTAGTCGAAATTTTCTACTGAGGTGAGTTTGGTACCATTTATGTTGATAATGGACGTAGTGAGCTCCTTCGCTGGTTTTGGTAGGTTCATGCTCACCGTTTTATCCTCGTTGATGGTCAGTCCAAAGTTTTCACAACCGGAGTCGGAAAGGTCCATGCTTTTTTGCATGCTGGCTTCTGTCATGGCATTGAGTGCAAAGTTTTCCGAGAAGAGCAAGTCGTGGACAGAAACTATTAATGCCCGGTGGGATGCATGCATTCGTCGGGTATTGAGAACTTGGTCCTCGGATCTGTTAACGGTGCAGATCTCAAAACCCTTATCACGCTAAACGTTAATCATCATGAGAGAGAGAACATGGGACTGAGGGGGGGGGGGAGGAGCAAGTATATATCTCTGATGCACTCACTTGGTCACCGAAACTGCTTTCATAATTTTCATAATACCATCGTGATTCACCATGTGAGCATGGTGTGCATTGTCCGGCACTTCTTCTGCTGCTGGCAGGCGATGAAGACCGTTCCAGTGGTTCCACGATGTCGTTGAAAACCACACTGACTTTCCGGGTGGAGCTCATGTTTCCGATGGGTGACGGGAGAGTTGAGAAGACTGCATACGAATACCTTCCCAGTATTTTTCAGCAACGAGGTTCCTCCGTTATTATCGAAAATTTATTTTTTCCTCTTTCACGTAAAGTGATGGACGAATTAGAGCGAATATACGACCCCCAGGTTCTTGTTGCAAAGAAGATACACGCACGAACAGTCTCAGCTTTCGGCCTCGTACAGGAGGATGGACGATTCTTGCTTCCTTAGAAGCCTTGGAACTTGTCCTGGCGGGTTATTTGGGTTGCGCGAGTCAGCACCAATTCAAAAGAATACGAGAACACCTCTCAGCATTGCCAGTAAATGCGAAATTCGGAGCATAAATAACGCCCTTCTCGCACACGTATTTTGATTCACAGCATCATATGGAGCCCGAATATTTTTTTCGTACAATAGCAGAAGCAACTGCCAGTGGATTACGCACAGAAGGTACGTGTACAAGCTCCGTGTTTACCATGTTCAAAGGTCGATTAACTGTGACCAGTTTTCCGGACCCTCTCGTTTACTTCTCTCCTCTGAGATAAATCTTCGTGACTCTCTCTGAATACGACCTCACTTCCTTTATTTACCCTCTTCCCCTATTTCCACAGCTCGGTTGTGTATTAAGGCGAGCTTTAATCGATTTCTCTCATCAAAGACATGTCTTAATCAACCCCGTTCACGTAAAAATGTACTGGACTGATGGAATTCATCGAAATTATACGCATGCTCACCAACTATTCCTCTAAGTCCTCCCATGGAAATTTTCGCAACTCTATTTTTATCGATTTAACCCATATATTTGTAAGAAAAGCTCCTATTTCGACAGCAGGGGAATTCCTGGTGATTTTAAAGTGATGTAATCTCTTTGCATACTTCTCTTACTGAATTCGCGAATGCTAGACTTCTTCTGGGTCCGTGGGAACGTCACAAATAGTTACAAGAGTTAAAGCTTGCCCTCGCTGTTATATGATGTTTTCACCTTGCCTAATGTATATCAAGTAAGTATACAAACCTTACTTGCCACGTCATTTCTATGACAAATGCATGAATAATAAATACGTTATAGTACTTAAAAAGGCATTTGCTCAGTCAGCTTACGAGCCACACGTACAAAACATAATTCTTCCGTTCAGTACAGTTCAGTTTTATTAAGGTAAAGATAGATGAAAACCTTTGAGCTCCCTTTTGGTTAAAAAGAGTCAGGGAAAACATCGATACATAAGGAAAATTGAAAAGACGTTGTTTCCATAACAGCATGGGAAAAATAAGCAGCCGTCTACTAGTCTAAAAATGCACATAAAATACTACTCAATTATTGTGAGTAGGATAATTGCATTCAGTTCGACTATAAGAGGAGTTTGATAAGCGTCCAGGTTGAGCTTGAAGGAAATCACGGTGGTACAGAGAACAACATCAGTGGGCAGAGTGGTCCACACTGCAATCACTTTGTTACTGAATAAGTACTTGGGTCCATCGGCCCTTGCTTTACCTGTGAGTAATTTTAAAGGGTAACCTCGCAAGGTGTTAGTCAGAGTGAAACAAACATTGGGAATAAAGCAACAGTCCAGGAAATTAATAATACGAAACGTTAGTATGAGATATCCTTGTAGTTGCCTGTAGGAAAAAGGAAATAGGCTGAGGATCGATAGTCTGTTTCCATAGGTTAGCGTTCGCAGGCCTTTAGTCATTTTTTCACCCGCCTCTGGACCTTCTCTAAGACGGTACTATCCGTGACAGTCCAAGGTCTCCAGGCCTGTATGACATATTCTAGGTGCGGCCACACGAAACTTCCAAATATTTTGGAGAAATTGTCTTTGTAAAATCCCATAAAGTTTAGCCTGATGATTGCAATACAGACATGGCTGACTTGGCCACCTTCGTGCAGTTTAGTGCTGGTTTGAGTGACGATGTAATCCACACACGAAGTCCTTCTGACTGTCAATTGGTTGCACTGGTGTACCATTTAGAAAGATAATTATCGGGCTGGAGGCTCCACAGTGGCCAATTTGACGAAAACTGCAAATACTAACATTAAACGGCATAAGCCAGCGCTTTGACATGTCCTCGAACCTGTTCAAGATCAAGATGGTCTTCGTCTGCCGTACTGTCAAAATATTTTCATAGTTTTATGTTTGTCAGCGAACAGGAGGACATCACAGTCAAGGTCCTTGACACAGTCATTGATGAAAACCAGGAAGAATATGGGGCCTAAAACTGAGCCCTGTGGGACGCCACTCACCACGGTTTCTTCTGAGGACTGCTGGCGTCCGACTTGTACTCTTGGGACCGTCCAATCAAAAGTTCTGGATCCATATAAAGATGAACGCAGTCAAAGGCCTTTTGGAAGTCGATGTAGATGGCATGCAAAATTTTTCCTTCGTCACGTGCTTTGGTTCAGCGTTCAAGTGAGAAGAGCAGGTTCGTAAGACAAGATCTACCACTGCGAAAGCCGTGTTGGGCATCGGAGAGGAGATGATTCTGCTCGAGGAATTAATCAATGCTTTCTTGATTATTTTCTCCATGATTTTACAGCAGATGGAGATAAGGCTCACCGGTATGTAGTTATTCGCAGACGCTCGGTTTCAAATCTTGTATAATTGAGTGATGGTTGCGGTCTTCGAATCGGAGGGTAGACACCCAGGTAGCAAACGACGCCTGGAAGAGTAAGGCTAGCGGTTTGACCATTTCAGAAGCTGGCTCCTTCAACAGCTTGGCCGGGATTGCATCGGGGCCTGGAGAGGTCAAATCTTTTAGTTTGAGCAACTTATTTTGAATGATTTCTTCAGTGAAGCGGGCTGTTTCAATAGTTGGTAAAACCTCGTCTTCACAAGTGGGTGGGAAAAATTCAGGTTCTGTTGTCACGACAGACCGGAAGAACTGAGAAAGATGTTCAGTCTTATGCTTGTCCTCTGAGATTTCCGCGCCCTCGACAGGCCGCAATAGTGGGATTGGCTCCTTGTTCCGCGTGCTTTGAGTTATGTTACTGTAAAGGACTTTGCGATTAACCATGGCACGGTTCAAACAGATCCTCTTCGAAGACCCATGGATCTCTGGTGATGAGAATTTTGACTCGGTTTCTCTGCAACTTGTAACTGTTGAGGTATTCCAGTTTGCTATCAATGCGGGATCTTTTCCATAGTTTCATCTTGTTGATAAATGCCTTCTTTAAGGATGGAGTCACCCAGCGAGGTCTGTTTGTCAGCTTTCTTCGCAGGATTGGGCAGTGTTTAGAAATGAGGTTGCAAACTACGTCTTTGAATTGCCCCCAAGCCTTGTCGATATTGTCAGAGGATATGGATGTTCAGTCGTCAGGAGAAAGGTCATTTTTCATTTGTTCGAAATCCCCACGCCAAATATTTGGCCGGTGATCAAGTGGTTGAACCTGCAGTGATAATTATGTGCATTCCCAAATGAGAACCACATGATCGCTCTTGCTTAAAGGGGGTAAACAATTCACAAAGCCGATGTTGTCAGGCGACCTAGTGAACACGAGGTTGAGGAAAATCATCTGCTGGCCCTTGCAAACTTTCGTCGTAAACAAGACGTCTTGGCTAAGAAGCAAATTTCCAGTTGTGACCGAAGCTGCTGATCAAATGCTCTTTCAGAGCAGTCAGTGGAGGCAGAGTTCCAGTCCATGTTAGGTGCATTAAAGTCCCCAACGGTGAGAGTATTCGACCGCGTAGCAAATAGCGTGAGCTCATCCAGCAATTGGGCATCAGCTTTATGGTAGTTTCCGGGGGGTCAATACACCGTTAAGATATCAAGGCTTTGAGAACCCGTTGCTCTTACGGTCAACCATAGTGTATCCGTACAAGTCAACTTTGACGTTTTTCTGAAACATGTACGCCCTTCTTTACAAATGTAGCTATGCCTCCACCCTTCGATTTTCTCCGTCTCTGCAAAACAGTTGGAATCCAGTAAGTGCAAGCTCCATGTCGCCAACCTGTTCCGACAACCAGGTTTCCGTTATTGAGATAACGTCTGGGTGCAGGTCAAAAATATGGATTCCCAGTTCATCCATTATTGGTAGGAGGCTTTGTGCTTTAGTGTACATAAATTTCAGGTTTGATTTCAGGTGAGATTCGTTTTTAGTCCCGACCAAGTCTACTGGAGTAGCTGTGCGGTTATACGAACGTGTTTGATGCACAGTGGGGCAGAGAGTCGTTTTACTTTTTGATCTTTGTAGATTATCAGGTTCTGATCTTCATTGGTGCGCCGTGTTCTAAATTCCAGGACTAGTTCGCAATTCTTTATGCGTTCGGCGGGGGAGTAATCCGGCTGAAAAACACCCTTGTGTGAATGAATCAGTCGGAAACGCCTAGAAAGGATTAATTTTGCTTGCTCATTGCTGCCTAGGATGACTTTGAGGGGTCGTAGTCATGTCTGTGGGGTGCCCCCCTAAACGGGCCTCGCGGTAGATGCGTTGGACCAACACGGGGGCCACATCAGGGCACGGCATGCGTTATTCGGGTTGCGCTCCGCTAACATATGCCGAACATGGGAGTTGTGGTTGCACGCCTAGGGGCGACTAGGACTTAGGAGACCTGGCCGCGCCAGCCACCTGCGTCCTCTCCCGCCTCCGGTCTTCTTGACTCTGTCTTGACACCGGGCTCAGGTGGGGGAGGAGGAGAGAGTGCGGTAGCTGCAGCGAAAGGCTACTATCACTTAAAACTAATTCAGGCGCAAGTCACCGTCCCTGCTCCACCCTTCTATGGAGCATACGGTGGACATCGTCGGACTACGACGGTCCAACTATCGGGGTGACATTTTAATGAATTCCAAGACGAAAGGCCTTAAGGATGGTTATTTCCTCCGATGGTTGCAGCATTTCGTTGTTGAGTTCCTGAATTTACTCTAAGTCGGTGGAAATTCGTTTCTTCGGGGTGTTAGCGGGGGGGCTCTAGAGTCCCTCGATGATGATGCAGTCACCCTTACCGGGCAATCTACTGTTTGCAGCAGCATGATAATCATCCGCTGATCCTCAAGTTCTGTAGATGTTGACCGACGAAGAGGAGACGGCTGCGTTTTTCTCCGTGCAGCTCGTCTGCTGCTGTAGGTAAGGCATCATGGATGATTGTGCAATGTGCTCGACCTTAAGGGCAAAGGTAGTGTATAGGTGTTTCCCATCCCCTTGGACTTATCTTGTAGCTGGTGGGCGGCAAAGATCATATCGGATGTTCCGCAGTGTCGGCGGAAACCACATTGGCTTTCCGGGAGCAGGCCCTGCTCTAGGTGACCGTTCAGACGATTGAGAAGGATACGGGCGAAGATCTTCCCAGCGATGTTGAGCAAAGAGATGCCTTTGTGATTATAATAGAGTTGCCGGTTCCCCTTCCGTTTGAAGAGTTGGACGATGGTCGCGTCTTTGAAGTCCTGAGGAACTTGTATTTGGCGCCACATCTCGTGAAAGATTGCTGTGAGTTCTGCCATCAGCCGGGGCCCACCGTGCTTGTAGACTTCCAGTGGGATGGCGTCGAATCCCGGTGATTTACCGCTGGAAATCTTCTGCATGGCCCGGATGGTTTCTGTTAGGGAAGGTGGCAGATCCAGGTCATTGTTCGTGTCCACTTGAGGGAGCCGGTCAATGACAGGACGCTTCTGAAGTGCTCGGCCCAGCGCTTCAGAATTTGCGATTTCTCTGTCAGCAGTGTTGTGCCGTCAGAGCTGAGCAGCGGTGCGGTCCCCTTGATACACGGGCCGTAGATGGCCTTGATGGCTTTGAAAAAGTTTTTCATTTCATTGCGGTCCGCATTCCCCTGGATTTCCTCAGCCTTTCGGATCATCCAGGCATCCTGCATCTCCCGCAGCCGTTGTTGTACAAGGCGCTGGCATCTGAAAAAGGCTGCTTTTGTGGCGTCAGTTCAAAGGTCCATGTAGGCTTTGTGTAGTCTATTGTTCTCCGCGAGTAAGTTTCTGATGTCGGCGTCATTGTCGTCAAACCATTCCTGGTGTTGACGGTGTGCGCGTCCGAGGACATCGAGGGCGGTGGACTGGATGCCATTTCGCAGTTGACACCATCGTGTCTCCACGGTAGCGTTATCATCTGGAGCATGCAGGTCTTCCAGTTTCTCGGTTATTTGGTTGCTGAAATCAAAATAGTGAGCAGGCAAATTTAATAAAAGAGTATTTAACTTACATGGCGGCCTCTTAGCTTGGAGCCTTCGTCGGGTTTGCAGTCGGAGCCTCATCTGGGAGATGACGAGGCGGTGATCTGTCCAACCATCAGCATCGTGGATTGCCTTTGGGTACCAGCACGTCCTGTATATCTCGCCTCCGGACGAGAACATAGTCCAGCAGATGCCAGTGCCGCACCCGAGGGTGCATCCACGTGACCTTCTCCCGTGTCGGAAGGCGGAAGAAGGTGTTTGTCAGCAGAAGACGGTGTTCCGAACACGTGCGCAGAAGAAGGAGGCCGTTATCGTTACAGCTACCGTGACCGTGGGGACCCAGCACTCCCTGCCAGGCAGCGTGGTCCATCTCGACGTGGGCGTTGAAGTCACCAAGGACAATTAACTTGTCCTCTTTCGGCACAGTCGCCAGCAGGGCGTGCAGGTCCTCGTATAATTTGTCCTTTGCGACGTGTTACGCCCATCAGTTGGCAAAGCCCCGGACTTTGTTTTCGAAGGATCTACTGGTAGTTAACTTCTTTATTAATAAGGAGGTTAAAAAGATAATCTTTGTAAAATCCGAAATGCATATGAGCAACGCTGGACACCCACCCCTCGCAGCTTAAGCGAACAAAATCGACGAAATGGCATCTGAATTGTTAGATAGTACGTGTACCTCCAGCAGATGGAGCCCAGATGTAAAATTCGTCCGAACTTGTGGGCCGAGTTTGGAAAGTTTTGCTCAAAAGGATTTATTCCAAGTTCACGCAGTAATTTCAGCGGAACTTAAAAATGGCAGTAATAATTAAAAGTTAATCAAGTGCTAGGTTTAATGAGAGTAAATGTACTTCCCTCTCTAGCGAATGCTTTTATCGTTTGCACATCAAGTATTTTTAAAATTACAAGCTGTCGCAGGGATTTTCGAGTTTCTTGCATATCGGAACCAAGCCATTGGAGAACGCTGATCATTATTTGATAGGAACCAACTTCAAAAAGGCAAGTACTCTATGAAGCAGACGAACATTGCCGGCAAAGACAATGGAAACTGGAATGGCCATTTCTGGCTTGCTAGCATTTGCTCTCACTAGGATCAGCGACCCTGTCATTATGCACCGAGTAGCCGACAGCCTCAAATCGACATAATTGTAAACATGTGGGTTCGTTAGCGGTAGTTTTATTTCCTGTCCAGTATGCTTAGCTGTTTTTTTTTCTGTTGAACAGGTCATAAAATTTGTTTATTGAAGGCAACTCCGTTCTTTTTCTAAAATCAAGGTTCAAATGACAACTGCAATTCAAACAATATTAATGTATCAGGTAGAGATTACGGTCAGAAGGCCGTAACCTGTCGAACTATCCATCAACAATAACGGCCTTCATGTTTGAGTGAACTTCTTATAAGTTAATCAAGACTAAAATCGTAGCAGGCCAACATAACTTTGCTTTATGCTCAAGGAGTCTACCCTCTGGAAACAAGGCTTGGTAAACTTCAAAACTCCTGGGGAGTTATAGCACGCCGGATAGATCTGCAGCATGTTTGGAATCTGAATCAATTCTATCTAAACGTTCATTAAGAGAATACTAAAATTCAGACGACAGGAAACGATTCATACTCAGCTTATTCAGCGTCCGAAAAATGTTTTGTGAGCGTCCTCCAACCACAGGCTCCTATTCAAAATTAGTTAAGCTTGCAAAGAATATGCAGAAGACAGTGATCCCTTCACCTACACCTTGAAAGTGTGCCTTCTTGTCAGTCGCGCAGTTCGGGGAACTCTCAAAGAAGAGCGACAATCAGGGAACCGGCTTTGAATCTGCGAAGCTAAAAGGAACTGGCAGAATCCGAAGCCCGACCAGCCGAAGAACGATGCTGCCGACACCCGGTTTCCTGAAGCATGTCCTTCTTACCCACACACATTCAAGTTTCGTATTAGGCTTGCAGAACGAGTTCACCTCTGTGGCAGTTGAAACAGAACTGGTGATGACAGCAACAGCAGCAGCAATAGCAGCAGCAGCAGCAGCAGTAAAAACAGCAGCAGCAAAACGTTCACATAAAAGTGGACATCTAATACGGAAAGTCTCAGTTTATTTTCTTCTGTCTAAATAAGCAAAGTAATATACACTCAAATTTTTCCACGTAAGCGAATAGCAAAAGAATGGTGGCTCTAATTCGAAGCCCACCTAAGGCGGTTTCATGGTTTCCAATTTTGCAGCATTCCCAGCAGCTTTGCACCTTTCCTAAGGTATTGACATGGATCAACACTGAATATGGATGAAGCCATAGAGTTTTTTAATAGTTTTATATTCCGCATCTACATCTAACAGGAGCTGCCATTCATAAACATGGAACTTATTAAGATACTCTTTTGTAAGATGGAAAGGGTACAAGATTGGACAATGTTCCATCCCCTGGAATTCCGCCTGATCACAGATTTCCCTCTACATGAAGCAATCTATAAAGCAAGCAGGTTCCACTTTGACTCAGCGTTGGTTTATGGGTTGAAGCACGATAGCCAGATCCACTAAGGTCATTTCAAACCAGGCCGTCTGTCCTGCGGGAACCGTGATAAAAAGGGATTTTTATGGGTATGGCAGAACGAGGAGGTAGAAAACCTGGTAAAAGCAAACGAAGAAGGCAGGGGGTAAGTAAAGCCTAACTACCGACTGTTAGTCGGCAAACCTGAAGCCGTGGGATTTAAGGGAAACGGAAAAGCTATCCCATGGGTGAAGGGGAAGGGAATCAGCTTCCCAGATCAGTCTAAGGGAAATTTAACCTGAACCAACGTCAAAAAGAGGTAAATGGTGGGAACGCAGGTGACGGAAGGAAGAACTATAAACGCATAAAAATGAAATCAGGCAAAGGTACTCAGTGCGTTCGGCTATTGTGCTTCCACCGATTTCTGAAGATAATACTACATTTAGAAACTAAGTGATTTAGCTCTCGAAGGCTAACTTTCCACCACTTAGGTTCATTATCATCATCATCGTCATCGTCATCATCATCATCATCACTACCACCACCACAACCAACATCATCACCTTAATTACCATCGTCATCAAATGGACTGTGGCCTCACCACGTCCTGATTGTGAAGTCGAGATAGGAGAGCTAGATAACCAAGCAGGGGTCCTTACTGAAGCCTCCTAATGCGATTGCAAATTTACGGCAACACTTTGCCTTAAAATTGCAATAAGACATCAAAACCATCAGAAATAGAATAAAGGTAGCAGCTTGAAAGCCCTTTAAAATATAAGTACTACGTCTGGTTTTAATTGAAGTAAAGAGGAGACTACCTTCATAACATTTAGCGTTTGGTTACGGAAGCCACGCACCCAGACAAATCTGCCTAAAAACTGCGACTACGAGCAGGGAAATGCCATACGGTGTACCTAACTATCATTTAGCAGATTGTTCATGTCCCCTGCTCCCTTCTAAGTGACTCTACTGAGAAGCAGAATATGAGTAGCATATAGCACCAAGTTTATAAATAAGGATGTGCTGGGCAACCTCATAAAAAGTGATAGTATGCGGCAAATGAGCAGAAACAGATTTTTATTAAATATTAATTTGCGCAACTGCATCTAAATCAGCGTCGGTTGGGGGTCAGGTTGTTGCAACTCATTTCATTATTATTTTCGTGTCGCGTCCGAACTGGCAGTGTGCGCTACTAGTGCCCATACGTCACCCAGCATAGAATCTAAGCAAAGCAGCTTCCTTGTTTACTTTCCGAGGAAATAAATGCGCAAACTAGGGGTAAATACATCAGCTCAGACATTGAAATTGATAGGAATACGTAAGCTAAATTTCATCAGCTAATGCTGTAAAACCGCGTTATATTCACGAGCTGCCAGCGGGCAGTCAGTATTATACAACTACGTCATTATTTACCATTGACAGTTCGACCGTCTATTTCGACGATGTCCACCATATGCTCCACACCAGTTGGTGCAGGGACGGTGACTTGCGCGTCAATTAGTTTTAATTGATAGTAGCCTTGCGCTGCAGCTACCGCACTCTCTCCTCCTCCCCCACCTGAGCACGGTGTCAAGACAGAGTCAGGAAGACCAGCGATGGGAGAGGGCGCAGGTGGCTGGCGCGGCCGGAGACGCCCCTGGGCGTGCCACCACACCTGGCTCGGATCCCACGGAGTGCGAGTGCCATAAAGGCCACATTAAGAAGGAGCCATTGCAGCCTGACTCTCAGTCCGCCAGTCAGCCACTCCCCACAAAACACGCATTGGGCTGACCACGCGGTCCGAGCGATCTCGTCAGTTGGCAACCTTCCAAGCCACGGCTTTTAGTGCACCGTGATAGTTTCAAGTGCGTCAGATTGTTTATAGTGAGGAAAATGCGCTGAGTTGTGGACCTCACTCTCTCCCCCACAATCAGACCAACATCCGAGCCAGTCATTTGTCTGAGGTGGGAGTGAGCGCATTGGCTGACGGGTGGCGTACCCGTCTTCGCGCGCCACAACACGACCAGCACACACCAGGATGCACTAAATCAGCGGGATATGGAGGAGCCATCGCCATCTGACTCCCAGTCCACTGGTCAGCCACTCGTCACGCAACACATACACTGGGCCGACGGCATGGTCTGGTGTAAACGTCAGATTGGCAGCCTTCCAAGTCACGGTTTCTAGGAAACAATGATTTTATCAGGTACATCATGATGATTGTGAGGGTGCTGTCTACGTTTTAGTATAGATGGTGTGTGCTGATGTGGCTTAGCCTCCGGTGGTTTACCGCAGGTTGTCGTGGAGGCGCATGTGTCCTAATAGGCCCATGTGATGTGTAAATATGCGAGAGCAGTGAGGGCAGTGTAGGCGGGCGCGGCAACTGTATGTCGAAGCCCCAGGCACTGGTTCACCAGCCTCCGTGCGATGGATTCGCAGGTGACCGACCAGGCTGATGCGTGAGTTGAAGTTGCGGGCGCATTGTGGGCAGGAGAAATCGGTTGAGGCTGGGGGGATGTCATTTATGGTAGTGGGGATGGCAGTGGTGGTATGAATGGCAGGAACGGAAGGTGTGCATGATGTATCGGTGTTGTCAGCATTGCCGTAAATTCAGTTGTTATGAATGCGCATGTGACCTAATAGGCCCATGCGATGAGTGAATGCGCAAGGACAGTTAGGGCCGTGAGGCGGCGATCTCTGCCGTGTGTTGGTGCTCCAGGCAATAGTTCACCTGTCTATGTACGATGGATTTGCAAGTGACCGACCAGGCCGATGCGTGAGGTGAATGTGCCGTCACATTGAGGACAGTTTAGGAGAGAGTCCCATTTGCTGATCGTGGTGTTAGTGGCAGTGAAGGCGAAGGCGGTGGTGGTTGCGGTGGTGGAGGTAACAGGCGATGAGTATTGGGATGTGGTCTCTATGATGGTGGGAGTACTGTAATTGATGCCAGGAGTGAGGGTGGGGGAGTCTGAAGGAGGTTTGGCAGAATTTGACGTAGAAGTTGGAATTGTCGGATTGTTGGTGCATTGCGTCTGAAGATGTCCAACCAGGCTGATTCGTGCGCGTTAGATGCGTTGACAGTGTGGGCATGACGGAAGGGCCTGGGCATCGACGGTGTTGGTCTGGGGCGCTGGTGACTTTCGTGCCGCTCTTTTGGCCTTGGCGGCGGCGATCCGTTTGGCCTAATAGATTGCTGAACCAGTCTTCACGGATCTTCTCCATGCCAGTCTATCCTGGGCGAGGTCGTCCCAGGTCACCGGGTTGATTTGCAGTTGCTTCAGCGATTTCTTTAAAGTGTCCTTGTAGCGTGGTTTTTCCTCCCTGTTGGTGTGCACCCTAGATTATTTACCATACTGGCAACACAGGTACTAGCTATAGGTCCAGACACGCGTGTTTCGCCGACCTTGTGCTGTGACCTATCAATTGTCAGGTTGAGCTTGAAAAAATATCCTCCGAAGGATTAACTCCAAGTTCACGCAATAATTTCATAAAAAATGAAACAAAGCAGCATGGAAATAGAATTTAATAAAACATAAATACACGGAGAACACTGGGGGACGCAGTGTAGAGCGGCGCAAGATTGCCGAAACATGCCTGTCAAGGCTTTAGATAATAACAGCGCTTTCACTTTGATAAATAATGACATAAAATACGTCTTGTAAGCATAAAAGATCAAAAGTTCGACCGAGATGACTTAAATGATCAACAGTGTTTGTTTAGTTGTCTCATTTCTAGCATAATTTGAGAGGCCCTTAACGTTACTTCTCAACAATAGGGGCTGCAAAAGTTGGTATATGATATGACTTTGGAATTGATTCCTAAACAATGTCCTTCCTAGAAGCTACCACCTAATTTTGTAATACATTGCTAGAAATCTGATTATAAAATAACGGATGCAGACTAATCCACGGACCTTTGCAAGCAAAAAAGCTCAGAGGGTGTGTTGGAAGTCACGAACGGTCAATCACCTGCCACTCAGTGAAAAGTGGCTGAAGGCCTATGGAAAAATAAAGATTAAGTTTGATTTAATGTACTTTTGAGCTTATTATGTCTCCATTCAATAAATCAGAGACCGGGAAATCGGGAACACGCACATGCGCTCAAGTATGGCGCAAATGGTCTACAGACTGGGTCTAGTAGTGCCTCACCACCTTTCAGTATTTACCGTTTCAGTTCGGGTGTTTATTCAAACAGGAATAGGCGCACACCGATCTATTGGCTTCCCGAAGAAAACAAGCTCCGTATGGGTGGCAAAGGTCACAAAGATGCGAGAACTACCAGACCGAAGTCAGCAAAGTTATAAATGCAAAGAGGAAGGCCGACAGCAAATGAGGATAGATTGATACAGTCGCTTTCGGGCTTATTCCGCCTTCATCCAGCCAATCATAACTCCGAATACCAGCTTGGACTGGAAACACAAACATGCGCTCGAGTACGGTGCAGACAGTCTACACACTGGAACTAGCAGATGGTTCATAAGCACTTCATTGAAACGGAGTTCGTCGATGCCTTGCCACCTGTCATTCTCTGTCGCTGCAGCTCGGGTATTTATTTAAACAGGAATGGGCGCACACCGATCTTTTAGCTTCCCGAAGCAATTCATCGAAACGGAATTCATTGGTGCCTCACCAACTGTCACGCTCTATCGCCGCAGCGTGGATGCCTTTAATCAAGAATGGGCCCACACCGATCCATTGGCTTCCGTCAGCAAACAAGCTCGAATGAGAGGCAAAAATCAAAAGCAGGCAATCACCTGCAATGACGTGCTATCAGCTAGGGAGACGACCGAGAAGGAGGCCAAAATGACATGAAACTGTTATTGGGCTTATTCTGCCTTCATTCAGCTCATCAAAACATGACTGAGACCGGAAAAACAAAACATGCGCACGCTAGCAACACAGAGGGTTAACTATCCTTGTCTCCTTGATGAGTTACAAGTAATTCATAAAATTGCAGTTCCCCAGTGTTTCTTCACCAGCTGGTATGCTCTGTCATTGCACATAGGGTATTTATTCAATTATGAATGGGTGAATCCCGATCCAGTGGTTTTCCGAAGCAAATAAGCTCAATAAGTTTCGATCCCGGCCAAACTCGGCCGACTCAGCATTTTTTTACTCAGCTTGCCTCACTGTCGATATTTTTTCTGCCGGCATTAAGATTTCGGAAATATATAAGTTGACTCAGATCGAGTTCGATGGTGACAAGACTAGCTGTCCTCCAGTTGTTTTTTACTCAAATTCGCTTAAATGAAAGGTTTAAATACAATAACAAAACCCATCGAAAACATTGAAAGCAAGGCAATCTGTTACAGGAATCGCGCTAAATTGATTTCATTTGATGAGGCAGGAAAACTTGGGAAAAGCAAGGTAGCCAAGCTAGAAATAATTACAATCTAGGTAGAAGGATATAAAACGAAAATTATTTTTGCAACCGCTGAGAGGGCACCGATCAACTAAGAGGATAGTCATCAGCAGTTTGCGTCAAATAACAGCATAGTACGAACTTAATCGGCCACTTCCACTAGCAGTGCAAAAATGTGTGGAGGAGAATCTCCTGTAGTTCAGTAACATTAAACGAAACCTATAAACACAACGACTTCAAATTCATGAAGAGATTTAAGTTTTTGGTTTTGATGAGTAGACTGGCAAGAAAAACACCTTAGGATTACAGTAACTCCACAAATGTTCAACCATAAAAACACAAATAAAAGTAGAAAGTTTTGGAATCCATCACAAAATGTCCCTTGAAAGTTTTGCTGGTCCGACACTTACACGCAGGACTCCTGATAGTGCAACTGTCGTAGTCCGACGATGTCCACCGTATGCTTCAGAGCATGGTGATGCAAGAACGGGGACTTGCGCATGGATAAGTTTCAAGTGATAGTAGATTTGCGCTGCAGTTACCGCAGGTTCTCCTCCTCCCCCCACCGGAGCCCGGTGTCACGACAGAGTCAAGAAGACCGGAGATGGGAGAGGGCGCAGGTGGCTGGCGCGGCCGGAGCCACCCTTAAGCGTGCCACCACACCTGGCTCACACACGCATAAATCCTAGTCTTTCGAACACACATGGAAAGCAGGGCCCTTTCTGTGAAACCTTCTATAGATTCCAGAAATAACCGAGAATGTTGATATGCTTTTTGCGGTAGGCCCGAATAAAGACAGTTGCAAAAACGCGACGACCAAACCCTTCATCACATTTTGCATGTGAAAATGACCTCCAACAGCCTGAATTGGGAATGACCCTTTTTAACTCAGGGCGAAATCCGGCAAGCTTCACGTGTACAGTCAGCCGACTGCACGATGGCGTGCCTAAAGAACAATGAGTCAGTCCCCGTAGCCTTTGCACTGAGAAGCGTCGTGAAGCAGCGCACCCATTCTGTCCACCCCCCCGCTTCAACCTCATTCTCTCCCTCATACCACTAGAGCCCTACTGTGATAACCGACTTGCATTCAAAAATACTGAGGAAGCCAACGGGCAACTTGTCAAAGCCTGATGAACGCGGGCTGAAACGGAGGTATCTAACGTCAGTCAACACAACCACTTTTTGGATGACTACGCGCTAACCCGAGCAACCGAAATGAATTTGGGAGGACGCAAAATAGCCGAACCCACTGGGAACATTGCAAGCAAGGCCAACCGTCTTACGGGTACCGTGGTAAAAGGGGTTTTATGGGAAGGGCAGAACGAGGAATCAGAAAACTTGGGTAAAACAAACGAAGAAGTTAGCGACAAATACAAAATAATGACCGACTAAAAATGAGCTAAATAGAACGCGCGGTATTTAAGGGAAACTAAAAATTCATTCCATGGGTGAAGTGCAAGGGAGTCGGCCTCCCGAATCGGTGTATGGGAAAGCAAACCTGAAACGGCGTCAAAGAGAGCTAGATGGGAAAACAGATGGCTGAAAGACGAAATTTAAACTTGTGGAAATAAAATCTTGAACAGCTAATCCGAAGCCAGTGTTCTCACTGGGTGCGGCCATTGTGCTTCCACATAATGAAATTAAGAATTTGAACTATTTAAACACTTTGTAGCCGAATGAGCTCGTTTAACCTTGTTTCTTTTGAAATTACTAGGCCCTTAATAACCCTTCAACTGGATTTGATGTTGAATGCCACCTTCTTGCGTATGCACTGTTAAGTTTCACTGATAGGTTTCAAGGTGCAAGTACTGTCGTAAATATCGGCACATTTGATTTCATATTGTTTCCTATTTAAAAAAATTTGATCACTCTTTTTATTGGAAGTTGTTGCAGTACCCTAGCATAGGTGATATTCCTACTAAAAACCTATGCAAATTTACATTTTTTTGCATTAGAAATTAATTTTTCAATCTTCTGCTATTGGCTCTAGATACCAGCACGTCCGCATGTCTGGTCAGACGGGATATTTCTGCCATTGGAAATTCGTTCCAAAATATGCCAAGTGGAATGTGATTGGAGGGCGGTTACAAGTTAATCGGAAAATACTCCGCCAATCATGACGTTTTGAATTCTTACACAGTGTTGGCTTCGCTACGAACTTTAAATTTCACGCACTGAAGGTAGGTGAAAGGTTATAAAATTTTTGTGGTTTTAACTTGACTGTGGATATTCTTTTTTGCATTTTTCTAATCAGTGGAGCGCAGTTTACGGTCGTATGCTAGTATAAATTTTGTCACCGATTTAAGATCCTGTTTTAAAGTGAGTATCGTTAAATTTTGTTATTTATTCACATGGTTAAAAACGAAGGATGCATTTTGGATTTAGGAAAATTTGCTTATGTGATTGCGTTGAGAGGAGTTTGTGTAAAGAAACTTGATGTATTTGGCCGTTTTTTTATCTAAACCTCCTGTTAGAACCAACAAACGGAGCACGGAAAGGTATGACTGGGCGGGAGAATCGAACTGCCAGCCATGAGAAATCACTTCGTCTACGATTCTTTTGAAGGAATCGGTAGTAGCTTCACTGGATGCATCATTTCTAGGAAGACTTGTGGACCAGGAAAGGTGAACCTGACCTGGGGGCTCATGTCGCTCATCCGC
The DNA here is from genome assembly GCA_017591395.1 of Schistocephalus solidus. Classification (NCBI taxonomy): domain Eukaryota; kingdom Metazoa; phylum Platyhelminthes; class Cestoda; order Diphyllobothriidea; family Diphyllobothriidae; genus Schistocephalus; species Schistocephalus solidus. Next base: position 53,458 of record WEDG01001369.1, on the reverse strand, counting down.
CATAACCAAGTTGACACTAGTTTACAATTATTGAAGTAGTGTAACGTTGAACTCTGCTGGATAAACTGTTGGCCCTCATGAAAAACCAATCATTGGTTTCAGTCCTCAAGTTAAAATTGAGCTAAAGTTCAAAATATTCCCTTGGTTAATATGAATAATCTTGGGTTGCAAGGAAGGTCATCAACTTTACCATCATGAGTTTGCTCGGTGAAATATTAGCTTTTCGCCGTCCTTTCCTCAACACGAAGTTAAAACTCCCCTATCAAGACATCGGGTATTAGTATGAATCGAATCTTACAAAACTCTGACATGAAATGCTGTGTGGTATCTAATTCAATTTGGTACTTAAGCAAGAGTTAAGTACTAAAACCATAACAACTAATTATATTTCGATGCATGCAAGACAGTATACTATCTTTTTCGCAAATATTGGAAAAAATACTTTTGCATAATTTGTTCCAAAATACTTTGTATTGTTTTAGGTTGATTTTTGATGCTAATTTAACTTCAATAAATATTTTTGGAAAAATTCCCAAACCATTTACTTTTAAACGTTTATTTACAGATAATGTGTCTTCTTCATGTGTTGAAGTTACAGTAATGTTCTTTTTGGTGTACTTATTACACAGCTGAAAAAAAACAAGGGTTTTAAGTGATGCTAGGTTCTTAAAAGCATTACTTCGTCTTCTTCCACGAAGACATCTCCTTGCAAATGTAGAAGATGCAATGAATACTCCTTTAGGCAGATTGTCTTTGCCGGCAATCTTCATCTGCCTATTTTACTACTATCCGCTGTGAAGCTGCTGGTTAGACTCGAGAGTGAGCCTCATGGCAGAGCGGAACGAGTGAGTTCTGAGAAGAAGTAGAAGCGATCGCTGGGAAAAGAGCTTTTTTTGGGCCTGAGGTTTCGGATTCCACCTCGAACCCATCATCAGAGACATTATCAGATACGGGTAATTCGTAAAGAGTGGGTTGCAGTATTTAAAGGATGCTGTCGCTATGCTACTGCATGCCTACGGCAATCAACGGCTCCCCATTCGTCGATTATGACTGCACTCTGGTGTGTTAATTGTTTGATGGCCGGCATACACTGAAATTTCGTCCGTTACTTGTCTTAGGCATGCAGTTGCATAGCGACTGCATCCTAGTAATGCTGCAACTCCCTGTTTACGAAGTACCAACATCTGATACTGTCTCTAATGATGGGTTCGGGGTGGAATCCGAAACGTCAGGCGAATAAAACTCTTTTCCCAGCGATCGCATCTACTTCTTCTCAATTACTTCCTGGGACTCGCATTTTAGCTTGTATCGGCGCGTGATTTCCATGAGCCATTTTTGAGTGTTCATTAACAAATGCAAATACGCCTTTTGAAAGCCCGTATATGCAATTTATCAGCAGATGGCGACAGGTTTTCAACTCATGCATCAGGGAGGTCGTTGAAGATGGAAGGAATGTGGGAGAGGTACTTTAGTTATCAAGATGTCAATTGCTATCTATATGGCATCTTGCCAAATGGAAGGCAAGGGTTCATTACTGATCAAGACACTTTTAAAGATTAGTACTTCTAACAAACTACGCCTCAGGCGCCAGATTGGAAGTAATCATTAAACAAGAATGTACACAACCAACAAAAAATTGCTTATTGATGTTTTAAATTCCATTGCTTCCTGTGTCACAGCTGAAAGCAGTTTGAAAACAGGCTTTGAAGGAGCAAATAAAATATATCTGTAGATTCTACCACATGGTGTTTACGGTTAAAATTATCGGTGTGGTAAAACAAAGTACAGTCACACAGCTTCATTCCTGAGTCTTTTGGTACAAAACGTCACAAATTTACAAAAATTAATTTTTTTAACCTGAATCTATCCTTGTTTTCATGAAGACAATATGACTTCTTATATCTGCATTCACCTGATTTTCCTGACCACAAAATCAAAGTTTCTGTTCACTGAATATATATGGAAAATATTTGCGGCTTATAGTAATGTTCATTTTAATTACAAGGCACAGAAACAAAATATTTTGATGCGCAACTTTCAATAGCATAGGACATTTCCTGGACAGCAAGATATGTCGGATTTTACCCTGTTTGGTCCCATTTTACCTTAGATAAACTCATCTGAATTGAACTCAGCATTTTTAAATAGCCTTCTGAACATCAATGCAATTCAAAAAACAAATATAACCCCGTCAAATTTGTGCACTATACTACCACCTCCAATGTTGATCTCGACATTTCTTGAAGTAAGCAATCTACTGTACATTTGGACCACTGGCTATCTTGTTTGATGCAACTGCATTTAAATTTTATAAGCACCCTAATCAGGTTCATTCGACAGCTATCCGAGAGCAACATCACCTACGATCCCCGGACTCGCAGTTACCTTGGGGCCAGTGGCTAGCGTCATTTGGACGTAAACCTGTTGCTCACGCACAACAACCATTAACCGGGCTTCATGGTGGGGAATGCCACCCGCATTTGTGCGCTTAACAGATTTATATCGTGAGTTTGGTCGACTCTCGACGCTCTCAGTCCGGACAAACGCTGTCCAGCTCGTATTTGCGTTCTCACAATTGACATTGATAAATCAACTCTAGGCTCAGCGCAGTACTTTTAAATAAAGGACGCTTTTGGATAGATTGGGTGGGAGCGGAGTTATTTGTGACCTCTTCGCTGTCACGCGAACCCATCAGTCGCAGTTCTCATCCATTTTCCACTTAGTTGGTTTTTTAAACATTACATTAAGGGTAGCGCGAAGCTCATCTAAGTTCGGTAATTTTCTGATCCAGCATACAGTTGATTGGGCTCGACGGAGTGCTATTAGTCAGCCTTCTCCATATTGAAACTTAGCTGGACAAGGCTTGAAAATTATTTAAAATCTGCATGTAATGTATTTGAATAGTGGATAATGTTGTAACAAAGCCTTTTTTTGTTTTAAAGCCCGTTTTATCCCAAATAAAGCCCCGCGATTCTCTCGAGCAACCACCTGCCTTAATTTGTTTTTTTTCAGTAATAGGTACTCCAACTACAGAGTAATAGGAATAAAAACCCAAAACTCTAGCACCTTTAAGTCTCCGATTTACAATCGGAGTTAAGAACGTGATTAAGTTAACAAAACATCATCCTTTCCCTTACAAAATGCTCAGGATATGCTATCCTAGGAAGGAGATTAATAATTCAATATAAGGGTGAAGTTATATTTTTCTGGGGTCCAACAATCCTACCGAAGTGCATCTTCACAGACAAAACCAGCAACAAAACCAGCCTATCATTTATCAGTGCTGCAAGTCATTGCGCAACACTGTGTACGCGGGTTCAAGAAAAATATGTCAATTGAATAATTTCTTATAAGTATGCAAAGATTTCATCAACCCCAAGCATGACTTGCTCCTCATCGGCGTGATTACCCTGGCGTCTGCGAAACACACCTTGTTACCCATTTCGGAGTTATGGATGATAATAATAATTAGCTGTCACCTCTCGGCCCGACCACCTCAGCTCGACAGGTGATATAAATATTTGAGCTGACATCTATCAGCTTCTGTGGAGAATAAGTGTAGGATATTCACAAGCCGCCAGCAGATAAACAGTAGTATACAAGGGCAGGATTATTTACCCCATTGACAGCACAGACACTAGCTAAAATTCTAGGCACGTGTGTCTTTCGATCATCTGCCGCTGCGTGACTCCAATGTAAGTGGTTCAGTTCAACAGTTGGTACTCCTTCACGTGCATTCCGACATACAAACGTCCGTTTCAGTATCGTCTCACGTTGGACAATGCCCATTCAAACATTTTGGCTCGTACACAAATATTGAAGCTCGTACATTACTATTGTCTCAGAATAATCAGTTTCTGTTTCACCAATAATAGAATTCATCGGCCTAGTCTCCATGAAAAAACAATCTCCATCCGTTGACTGTGTCCTTGGAGCCCCACCTGTTATCAGTTAGATTTCGGTTGTCAGTATTAATAGGTTTTACCGTCTTCTACCGGTCATAGAGCTACTTGTGTGAATTTAAGGGCTGAATTGACGATTTTTTTCGGGATCACTTATATGGTGACCCCTCCGCCAGCCTCCAGCAGGACAGGGGATTAGGAGCAAACCCTGCAATACGGGTTACCCTGCGCTGAAATCCATGAAGGGTAAATTTCCTCCTGCCCTTGGCCTGATAGTAGATACCCTGATACTAACCCAAACGATAATTTCCCTGTAATTCAGTGCAAAGCCACCTATATTACCGGCGGTTCCTGGTCCCGTGTCCTGCCGGGAAGAGGGACTGAGGTAGGGGCGTAGAAGCGACGACTCCCAGAACTTCCTCGTCAGAGATCAGAAAACATCAGCTGCAGCATTTATGAGAAACCTCATAATGCAAGCGCAGCATGGTATTTTCACCTATGCTACGTGTTTGTCAGTAGTATAATTAGCGTTGATTGTTTTGAGACTCGGGGTTCGAGGCTCACTGCACCACCTTTTACCTGTCCGAGGTTACCAGGTCCATACTCGTACTTTCTGTTTCAGCAATGTCATCTCGTCAGCTGCTTGCTCTCTTGATCAGTCTTCATCTGTCCCTTGCCTACGCGGCTGTGCTCTACCCCTGGACTTACGCCGACTTTATGGACACCAAAGCGGTGGGAAAGGAGGAAGAAGAGGAGGAGGAGGCGAAGGAGGATGAGCGGAAGCAGGACCAGCGCTCTTGGATCGCCAAACGTCCATTTTACAGTCCCTGGGTTAACTACCATGAGTTTATTTCAAGATTGAAGAGTGCTCAGCCAGCCAGTCTGAAAAGAATCAGCAAGCGACCCTTCTTCAATCCATTCGCATATCGCAATCGTACACCCGAGCAACTGCTCTGATTGGCTCAGTGTCTAGCATCTGTTTCTCAGTGGAGTTTATTATCTTTCCCATTCGCACTGATAAATTGTAAACGCTTCTGAGCAAATAAAATATCCTACGGGCAGCAGGGGTGTTTTGGTCGCATTAGTGGAGATAATAAAACGAGCAGTTGCTGGCCGAACCGACAAGGAAGGACCAACTCGAGGGCAGCAAAGGGTTTAGCTGTTTGATAGTCTTCTTTAGGCTCAGATGATGAATAATCCGCAAGGGCGTACATACCATTACAAGAGTGACTGAAATGACCGTTTCTGGCTTATAGCCATCATCGACCAGCCAACCCAACCCCAATTGTTACGGCAACTGAGGCTAGAACCCACAACCTCTTGATTAGTAATCTAGGCTCGTTTAATTCTATAAAGATACATTTTTTGCCATAAAATGAGGCGAAAACGACTTTAGTCATTTATTTACAGATGAGCACTAGTTGCTCTGCCTGGAGCTGGAAACGCGAGTGTGGAAGACACCGAGGAATCCATCCAAAACGCGCACATCAAGAAAATATCCACAACCCCTGACGCCTTGAAGGTTGTCAACTGACGCGGTAATTAGGTTCTTCTTAGGATTGGGAGTCAGGCCACAATGGCCTCTTCTTAATATGGTCTTTATGGCACTCTTACCGATGAGAAACCTGAGTCGCCAATAAGATAACGTGACACGTGAAGTCGGGCAGTCGACTCAAGCGAGTGAGGCCTACACTGGGCACTACAGTGGATGTGCTGTCTCATAAATTCTAATCGAAATTCTGAAATATGTGCTCAATTACAAAAGACTACGAAAAATTTGTTGTAACGTTTTTGTGCAGCAAAAGCCCCACATATTTTACTTGGGTGAGGATGTCGACTTTTGAATAAGCTTCATTTCAGCTGCCTGCAAATAAGGTGCTCCGTAAAAAAAATACAATAAAATCAATAGGATTCTTTCCATTTATTTTCAACGTCCTTAGAAATTCACATATATTTTATAAAAACGGGCCCAAAATATACTTTTTTCTACTCATTTGATATATACGTACGTCTTCTTTAAAATGTATTCTTAAAAAAGGTAGTTTTGGTTTTAAAAGGTTTTCACTTATAAATAATATGTCAAATATCCTTTCAAAAACATGACCTTTGTCCATTTATAAATGGTGCGCGTAAAGTATATAACACTGCAAAGTTTTGCGAGTCCTCTATGATCTTTTGTAGAAGCGCATAGATAGGTATGCCTTACCTTACACTGTCCCCTTAAAATTAGAACAGAACGCATCCGTTATGATGCTGACGAACACCATGCTACTTATGACCTCCGTTGTCGAACATCAGATTTGAATTTTACTCATCCAAACTGTCAGCCGCCGACAGTTTGTGAACGCTGCTGTCAAAGCAGTGTATTTAAAGGGCAGATTTTCCTCAAACTTAAGCCGAACGCTGCCTTATTTAAAACTAAGACCTCATCGCAAAATTGACGACTTTTCAGCAATTAAAGCCTTTAAGCAATGTATTATTGGGCAAACAACAAGCGTTCCTCAATCAGTTTCTCATATAAAATGTCTTTTTCAAAGCATTTTCTGGTGGAAGCTGTATTATGTCATCGTTTTTCTAAGTATTTTTAGAGCGAACATTAATAGATTCTCCTCGTGCATTGTCCACAGTGTCAGAAAATGTTAGTTTTTTAGTGTAGGATGTAGGAAATAGTCTTATGAACAGTTTTGGTCTACGTTGGCTAATTCTAGGTGCTGTGCTATTTTTCACTGGATTGTGCCCTGGCTAGTATTGAACGAATCCTTAGGCAGTCTTTCGGCTGACAATTTCCGTAGGCGCTCAAACTCAACGTCCGACAGCAAGTGCTTTGACATCGGAACCGTACGGTGTAACATAGAAAAAAGAGAGCATATCGGAGGGTGGGGTGGCTCCATACATATTTTTTGATGCCTTTCACTTATCGGTGTTGCATTACAAAATACCGTTCAACAAATTTATTGGTGCCTTTCACAGAAAAAATTTCACCATGTTCCAAAAGATAATTTTAAAGCTGAATTTCCCTTTGTTTATTTAGAGCAATTAGATTTACAGAAAGGCTTAATTTGAAATCTTTCTTGCTTACATTGATGTTATTGTATAGCACAGTGCATAAAAAATAGGTTTTGATCGGTGATATAAAGTAGCATGAATGAGTACTTGGATATGCAGAAACCTCCGATTTCATCCAAATCTGGCACATTTTCGTTCAGTAAAACAGGTTTTAAACGCACTTAACTCTAACGAAAAGACTTTTAGAGCGTCAAATAAATTCACAAATAACAAAATGACGTGTATGCCAACTTTGATTGAGACATGTCATGAGTGAGGCCATCTCCTGGCCAGCTGAAGTTGTTAGCTTAATTACCCTCCTAGTATAATAAATATTTGTGAAATTTCCCATCTACAAGAGGGCTCCGAACGTTTCAGAATAATTCAATTTTGAAAGTCTGTGTCCTTACCTCACGAACGTTTGACCGTTCGTTCAGACAAGATTATCATGTGCCCCAAAGTGAGGTGGGCCTAGGGACGACGGCTTGCGGGTGAAGTAGTTTATTACGATAGTAGACTTGCGCTGAACCTACCGCACACTCTCCTGCCTCCCCCGCCGGAGCCCGGTGTCCACCAGACTGGAAAATGGCATCGGGTGCAGTTGGCGTGAGCCTGCACCTATGCTTGATACCAGTCCCCATGTGGGGTATTTGTTAGGGGTAGGCATCCCGAATAACGCCCTGATCTGGCGTTCGTGTTGGCCTTTCGCATCGACCGCTTGACCCGTTTTAAGGACACATTAATCATACGTACTGCTTGGCTCGTCAGTACCTCCACCTAATTCTGATTAATCGATTGTCAAAACGAAAGAAATGAATATGCGAGTCACATTTACTTCGATATCACCATCCGTTTTGGCTACCGTTTACGTCTATAAAACCTTTGACGGAAAGAGGTTTTTTTAACTACTACTGTGAAGAGGTGTTTAGTGAAATCTTGACGCCTATTTTAGGGGATTTAAGCTACTAATGTTTGCAAAAAAAGTCAATTTTTGAGCCGTGGGCATAGTCTTTTCGACAGGCTGTACGACTAAGCCTCCACATTTACTTGCTCGTTTAAAGGCAGTTCAGGGTAATTGCATGCACAGGCGAAAAGGAAAAGGATGATTAAACATCTGATCCGATTTTATTTTCACAAATATTTTAAGAAGATACTTTGCCCCACCTACTTCGTTGTGGCAAACGTCTATTTATTCTGATTTCAGGACAGAAATGGAGCACCTTTGACATACAAAACGGCAGCATCAAATCATGTTTAAGAGTAAAAAATGCCTTTTTCTTGCTGACATCATCACATTGCGCATTAATTGCTTCTGAACACGCACTTTTCTGGTGAAAAGATGCAAGAACATTCCATTATGGGAAAAGAGGCCATTTTGGAAATCGGAAGCAGATGGGGTGTGGACATAAACAATGAAACTCCACCCCACAAATTGGCAGAAACTGAAAAAAAAGTCATCATTCAAAAATAGCGCATTCTGGAATGAAAATTAGTTGGCATCATGAGCCAGCGATAGTCCAACCGCGGATCTCGACACACTCGCATTCAGCGCGTCACTGGGCGTTTGGCACAAATTCTTATACGTCTTAAACTACTGAAACAATGCTCCGTTTGCTGCGATAGGGCGCATACAGCGTTTCGTTAGACTGAACTTCATCAACTGCTTTAATTTTGCTTTACTATAGGGGAGTATGTCTACTTCCGAGGTATGTTTTATAGAAAGTGTTAGCAAAAATATCCTTCTCGAAATTCATTTAGTAGCGAATCACATCTTACTTAATTTTACCCTCAAGGTAAAAGCATATTTAGCTTTTGAAAAAATTTCCAAACTACCGTTGCGTTCGCGTTTAATGTCTTAGTTAACACTGTCTACGTTCGATTTAAGTAAATTAACAAACACTAATAAACGGACAGATATGCTATTTGAATGGGGACATTGCACATTCTAAGAAAAATCGCATACTCAGAAGCTTTTAAATCCGAAAGATAGTCCCTCTGCGATTATCAAGTTTGACGAAGACGTGATTGGCTATCATGTGAGTCAATGAAAGGGAATTTTGAGCATTTTTCTAGGAACTTTATATATATATATATATATATATATATATATATATATATATATATATATATATATATATATATATATATATATATATATATATATATATATATATATATATATATATATATATATATATATATATATCGGGGAAATAATTTCTGAAATTATTAAGTGCAGGACATGGAGTCAGGTGCTTCGGACATGACTTTTAGGGTCAGGACCCGAAATTTCAATGAACATTTGGGTCGAAGACAATCAACCACTGTGGAATAACCACGTAATGCCCATTCTACAAACAATTAGTACTAAAAGTAGTATGAATCTTATATGGCAAAGACGTTATACCGTACTTCCGACATAGATACTAGGTAAAAGCCCAGACACGTGTTTTGGCGATGTGTCTGCTGCTGTGTGACACAACAACGAGTGTTTCGGCTCCTCAGTGGGTCCCCCAGCGTTCTCCATGTGATTTCTGGTATATGGACTCCAGAGAATAATCAGGGTAATAACTTCTGAAATAAGGAAGTGCAGGACATAGAGTCAGGTGATCCAGACATGAATTTTTAGAGTCAGACCCGAAATTCCAATTAACCTCTGGGTTGAAGACAATCAACCACTCTGGAATAATCACGTTATGTCCATTCTACAAACAAGTAGTACTAAAAGTAGTATGAAATGTGTATGTCAAAGACGGTATACCATACTCCCGGCAACGGATCCGGCTCCCCAGCGTCATGCAGCAACAGAAACATCGACAAAAAATATTCATGGTATATTAGGGTATAACGTGTTTACCATGTAAAATTCCTTCTATTTGTAGTACTACTTCTTTGAAGAATGGCCATTACGGAGTTATTCCGCAGGAGATGATCGTCTTAGACTCAAATGTTCATTGAAATTACGAGTTTGACCCAAAAATGTCCTGTCTCGGTCACTTACCTCGATGTCTTGCACTTAATAATTTATGAAATTACTATACGTATCTTTCTGTTCGCAATGTTCTCCTCATCAAAATGATGCCCCAGTCCATTTGAGGATATTTGATGGCCTGCGAGTCTGAGCATGCTCCTAACAGCCGCCCTATCTCACCAGGTTTTAACCGCAGATGCATCATGCAGTTGCCGAATACTGGTAAAAACCACATGTCTGGTCCTTTCGGTAATACCGGTGCTGCCAGTATCGTTTTACTCCACACAGACTCGTCCACCCGGAACGGCGTCACGCGAGCGAGGGTCGGTTTCCTTTGCTCTTTAGTCTTTTCCGTCATGCTTGTCCGTACAATTTTCTGTTCCTATCCTTTCATACGGCCATTCTACCCTCGAGTTCGATTATTTCCGCCGCGTGCTTCAGCAGGTGGGAAGCAAACACGGCGACTTGCGTTGCATCTACCACTCACCCACCTGAGTCAAGAAGAGCGGAGTTGAGGTCGGGCGCAGGTAGCGGACACGGTGAAATCTGCGCGTAAGCGTACCGACAGTTCGACCGTCGTAGTCCGACGATGTCCACCGTATGCTCCATGGTGAAAGTGGAGCAGGGACAGTGACTTGCGCGTGATTTAGTTTAAAGTGATAGTAGACTTTCGCTGCATCTACCGCACTCTCTCCTCCTCCCCCACCTGAGCCCGGTGTCAAGACAGATTCAAGAAGACCGGAGGCGGGAGAGGACGCAGGTGGCTGGCGCGGCTGGGTCCCTTAAGTCCAAGCCGCCCCTAGGCGTGCCACCACACATCCATGTTCGGCATTTGTTATGGGAGCGCAACCCGAATAACGCATGCCGTGCCCTGATGTGGCCCCCGTGTTGGTCCAACGCATCTACCACGTGGCCCGTTTAGGGGGCACAATGACCTAAAACAAACACCTAACCAGGGTATATATTTTCAAATACACACTAAAGAAAAGAGCAGGTCGCAGAAATTTTATCACTTTTTTGGCTGAATTTTTTCTCCTAACTAAACCTCGAACTCTCCTAATCGTCCTATTTGGTAAGAAAAAAGGTAATCAGTACCGGCCATAATGCACGCATTTTATGGTCCACATGAATGTTTTAATTACAACTGCCGCATTAAATATCCGATGGTATTTTTGGTTCAGAGCAGCTGTATTTGCTCACCGCTTAATTGCATACAGCCCACATAAATGATATACTATACGGGCTGATAATGGTAAAATAAGAACCACCAACTTTTGACATTTGGGAAAATAAATTTTTCTTTTAGTTTCCATTGCAAGCTGATAAAGTCAGCAATATCTACCAAAGGGCCGCTCTGGTGTAGCTGGCTCAACCAATTAACCCCATCAGTTTTAATTGAAAATTACAATTGCTGGAAAGAAGGTTTTTTTAGTTTCATTAAACTCAAATTGTTCACACAGCCCATTGCAATGGAGCCTGATAAAAACAAAACTGAATCAAATAATGGATAAATTAGCGCTGAAGGTGTATACCACAGCTGGGGACTGGTAAGTTTTCCTTTCAACTGACTGTGAATCCTGAGCTGGGATGTAAAATTGTCTACCAACACAAACTTTTCCGAGGCCATCCTGAAAACGTTTCGGTGTGCTTCAAAAGTAAAGTTCATTCCAGTTTTGTTTTTCCATCGTAATTAGCCCACTCAGTGAGGGCTGTGATCCGTGCCCCACCGTTTTGTTGAAATCCTGGTCAAGTGCGCGTTATTGAAGAGGGCACATTATAGAAGCTTAAGTGCGGATTACGCCGTGCCAGCCACCTTCGTCCTCTCTTACCTCCGGTCTTCTTGACTCTGGCACGACCCCGGGCCAAGTAGGGAGTGCGGTAGATGCAGTGCAAGGCTACTCTCTCTAGGATTTAGTCATTGGCTAACTGTCTGTTGTTGTTGTTGTTGTTGTTGCGTTTTCACTCGTTAATCCCTAGTTGTGGTGCTGTAACGTTATGCAGGTTGTGGTTGCACAGAGGCCAACGCTGTGTCAGCTGAGATCCGGGTCACCGCTTCCATCCCTTTGCTGTCGTGTTAAGAACCTAGTTAGGTGTTTGTTATTGACCAAGGAGCGTGGTGGTACGCTTGGATGTGGAATGGTTGGCGTGCCAACAGACCACCTGCGCCCGATCCCACCTCTGGTCTTCTTGACTCCTAAATGACGCCGGGCCTAGCTGGAAGAGGAGGCGAGCGTGCGGTAGATGCAGCGCAAGTCTTCTCTCACTCTAATCCAATCAACGCACAATGTACCACGCTTGCTTCCGGTGTGCCGTGAAGCCCGCAGGGGACATCATCAAAATTAGAGGTCTGAATGTCATTCCTAGTTGTAGACACCCGTTTTTATGTTTTGTTAGGCCGATTATGGAATTATTTCGTTTCGAAAAAGTTCTTATCACCTCTAAATATCGAAACACTGCTAGTCTTTGTGCTTGTTCTTCTATTTTCCAAGCCACCTGACATGAGATTTAGCTGAGTCAAGTTTGCATAAACCTACATGCTCTTATAAAGGGTTTTCTGATTTTGTTGACTGGCTGTCTGAACTGTCTGAACTGGCTGTCTGAACTACCGCTTTCAGGCAACCAAAGATGGAAAAATATTAACTATAAAGTCCTTGAGCGAAAATTTCATATTTAACTTTATGGCTATCAGTGGAAGAATTAACACTATTTTTTGATTAAAATGGCGAGGATGGAAAATTTTTTTTTCAAAAAATAAGCTTTCGACGGAAGTGATCTTATGTCTTAATTGGAAAATAATTGCGCTGGAAATCACGTTTCACTTGATAAAACTTATGGGGAACATGCTTCCTCTGAAAGGGCATACGAGAAATGCTTTGCGATAGAGAAGACGCGATCATTGGCCCGACGTTTCGAATCCTCACTTGAATCCATCATCAGAGACAGAGTCAGATAAGGGTATTGGATCACCCAGGTTTTGCAGCATTTACAGGATGTAGTTGCTAGGCCACTACAGGCCTATCAACAATAGCAGTTCCCGAGTGCATCGCAGAAAGTTGCGGGTAGTGTGATAGTTGTCTGACCTGCCAGCTGTTGCTGTATGTAGTTGTCATGCCATTGCTGTGCGCCGGCAGGCTTGTCAACAGTATCGGTTCCCCCGCTCATAGCACGTGGTTGCGTGTGGTGCGATGATGACCCGCAGTCGAGTTGCTGACGGCCCGATTTCGTCATCAGTTTGAGCTCTTGGGTCACATTTGGCTCGCCGACATTGGCACCAGGAGCAGTGGCCATCCGCGCGTTCTCCGCGTAGCTAACTACTTTGCCCAGGCAAAGTCTCAACACCGATTGAGGGCCGGAAAACCATGACTTGAGCAGTGCGCGGTTCACGCTGTTGTCGCCTCTAGCGAGAATTTCAGTTTCAGTAAACTTGAATGTGTGGCCGGCTGCCGTAGAATGAGCTGAAACTTGGGAGCTGGCGTCGTTCAAATTCACTGCTGCTGCGTGCTCGGTCATTCGCGTTCGGAGTAGTCTTCCAGTTACTCCGATATAGTGGTTTTGTCCGATAAATTGCCCCAGATATGTCTTGCCGCGGCACTGGGTCTTTTGACCTCATGATCTGGTGCCCTATGGTTGCCTCTGGTCTGTGTGCAATCCCAACGCCGAGAGGTGTGAGAAGGCGGCTGACGGCCTCTGAGACATTCTTCACTTACGGGAGCGTTCGCCAAAATTTGGGGCCGGTCGGATTTGGTCTCTCGTCTCGTTTGCGTACCCACTGGTTAATGAAGTTGCGCGGGTAGCCATTCGCTCTAAGCACCCATCAAAGATATTGTAATTCAGCAATCCTGTCTTTCGGTTCAGTGCAGTGTGTCTCCACATGCTTGTGATTCATTTGGTGGTTGCAATTGTAACTCTGTATTTGCGTCGTGTTTGTCGCCTTGCTGAATAGTTTGGTTTTAAGGCCACCACAGTCTTTGCGGCAGACAATGACATCAAGAAAGGCCAGCTGTTTGTTTCACTCTTCCACCATCGTAAATTGCGTGTCCGAGAAGAAAGCATTGAGATTGTCTTTGAATTTCAACACCTCATCCCGTTCGATGACGATAAAAGGGTCATCCACATACCGAGCCCGGAATTTTGGTCTGTGTTTTCGGAAAACCAGCGACTCCAATCGCTGTAGGACGGCCTCAGCTATGGATCCCGAAATTGGCGACCCCGTTGGCATGCCTTTGACCCGCTCGTAGTTTGTTCCGTCAAACGGGGAGTACGTCTTAAGACAGAACTTCAGGATTTTGATGATTTGAGCGTGTCCGAGGCGATTCTCCGTTTCATTGTGTTTGTCTCGTAGGAGTAGTTCAATGGTCTCGACTGCCAGGTCCTGCGGAATAGAAGTAAAAAGGGACGGGAGTTTAAGGGATACCATAGCGTCACTTGGCCGGAGGATTACCACTTTAAGTTTCCCCAAGAATTTTGTTGATGAACTGACGGTAGTGTCTGAGTTAGCGTTCAGGAAATTGAGACTCCGAAATAGCCCCTTTGTCCATCCGTATGTTGGAGTACCTTTGAGTAATACGAGGGGCCAGTGTCTCAAATTCCTGGCTGTTCATTCAGACATTACCGTCAGTTCGTAAACAAAATTCTTGGGGAAACTTTAAGGATTAAGTCTCCTGCCAAGTGACGTTATGGTATCCCTTGATCTCACGTTACGTTTTACTTCTATTCCGCAGGAGAACGCCCTCTTTGTGTGTTAGCAAATACATCCTTTAAATGCTGCAAAACCTGGGCAATACAATACCCGTATCTTACTCTGTCTCTGATGATGGGTTCGAGCGAGAATCCGAAACGTCAAGCTAATAAAGCTCTTGTTCCAGTGATCGTGTCGCCTTCTTCATGAATACTTCCTAGCACTAACCTCTTCACTTCTATTAGAGAAATGTTTTGTTTTAAAATTGGCGTTTTTGACATAGAATGTAGGAAACGTTCCAAATAATCGGGAAAATATGAGGATGAAGATATAGAATCTCAAATAGATCAAGACCATTTCAAATGTTTATAGAAATGCATTTACCTGAATTGGAAATGGATAAAAATAAGGAATTTAGGAGCCATATGGATCAACTGAAGGACGCCAAGACAGGCGTCAAAATACGTTTGAAATATTGCTTTCAAAACATTCTTTTTTATCACATCTTAAATAGTGACGACAAAATGATCTCTTACAATAATCCTAAAGAAAAAACCCTAGACAATGCCGGCTAGACATTGGCTGCAATGCCAAAGCAGAATGTGCCTTGATAATCCGTTATGCTGGGTATTTAGAGGGACGAAAACAGGTATTTGTACTAAATTCTTGAAACCGCTGCTGTTGCTACTGAAAGACATAAACAACACATAATTGATTTGAGTCGATTAATAAACAAAAAGGCCAGAACTTGATGAAAGACATGATACTGTGATTTTTCAACATGAAAACCCAATGCCTAATGTTGCACAATGAGTGAACGAAAGTTTTAGAAGCATTTCGATGGCAGATACTTGTGCACCCACTCTGTTCAGTAGAAATTGGTTCATCAGATTATCGTTTGCTTCGGTCGAGCAACATGGCCTGACTGAGCTGCGGTGCAGCTCCACCGAAGAAGTCGAAATTTTCCCAGATCACTGAAGTGATTCACGGGAGCAACATCTTTTCTACTGCGGGGTCAATTTGTTACCCTAAGAGTGGAAAACGTTATAGCCGCCAACAGTCAATACTTTGAATAAGTATATAAGTAAGTTACTTTTAGCTAAGCGTTGTTTTTTTTCACCGGAACGGCAAGAATAAATTCTAACTCCCGATAATTATATTCGTATGATGGTAGACCTATGTATGTTCTACATACCAGTGGAGATGGATCAAGCTTCATAATTTCCTGTCAGCCTCAGTGAACCTAAAGCTAGCCAGCTACTGGGATAAATACAGGAGGCCTCAGAATTGAGCACAGGTGAGAACATTATAAAGACCAAGAAATGGTCACTTTTAGGACGAAGAATCGCAGCATATCCTTATTAAAAATTCGATTGTTCCTGGCAGGCGTTGAAACGCAAAGGATAAGAACCCACACTACTCAATAGTAATTGGTCCGAACTTAAATTCCCCCGGGCGGCAGCAAAACTAAGGAGCTGTTTACTTTTAAGCGAATTTGAATTTTAGCTTCTGTTAATGAAATTTACAACTTGAATAAAAGCCTGTCTCCACCCAAAAAAAGACTCAAACCGGTCCGCCAGAGATTTACGAGTTGCAATGTAGGCTTTGCGCGACTAAATATGACTTTTAACACCTGAAATTCCTGAATTTATGCACAGCTGCAGTAAATGGTTAAAGGTAAATATTCAAAAGGATTATTGTGGAGCTTGCAGCTCTGTGGATGAAATTTTTGTACACTCGGTCGTCAACCCTATTTTCGAATTATCTCACAACCAGAATAGTAAGCACATTGATAGATATTTACATGGACCCAAGTGAGAGACAAAAGTGCCTTTGCGCACCTTTGTTGGACGAAGTGACACTTTACCCTCCGGGAGTGACGACCTTCACCGATGACTTGCCCGTTTATTAGTTTATCGTGAGGCAGACCTGCACGGCACCAACCTCACTCTAGCCGCCCTAACACACCTGGAACCGGTGCCAAGGCAGCGTCAAGGCGAACGCAGGTGGGCTCTGGTGTACTAGCTGAAAAAGTAAACAACTCCTCTAAGCATGACCTGGTCCCCAGGCTTTCACAGTTGGAGGCTCAGATCTCACGTGCAAGAGAATGCCACAGAGATCGCATTAAGGAGTTGGCGATTTGGACTCTCGGTTCACCAATTAGTCCCTTCCTCATGGTTCGACCGTCGATTCCAACGAGATCCACCGTGTACACCACATCGGGTGGAGGTGACATGCGCGTAATTTAGTGGCAGTAGAAGTGCACAGCATCTACCGCACTCTCCCATCCTCACCTTCCTCCCCACCCCCCAACTAGGTACTGTGTCATGGCCAAGTCAAGAGGACCAGAAGCGGCAGAGGGCGCAGGTGGCCGGAGCCACCCTACCTGGCTCGAATCACACGGATTGAGAGTGCCCTAGCGGCCTCATTAAGAAGGAGCCATTGCAGCCTGCCACTCCGTGCGCCAGAAGGCCACTCTGCACAAAAATATACACTGGACTGACTGCGAGTTCCAAGTTATCCCGTCGGTTGGCAACATCCCAAGGCACGGGGCTTAGCGCTCGAGTCACAGCTACATAGAAAATGAGCCTTGTGTAATTTTAGTCGCAGTCATGCATCACGTAGTCTTTTGATAGAAAATTATGCCTTCTTAAAATTTTAGAGTTGAAAAAAGAAGTTATTTTGATTTTAAAAAATTCTAAATGTTCGAATACTTTTAAACCCTACTGACCGTTACGCTTGCATCCAAAGTTAAAAACTACATAGTGTATATGTGATGTCAAAGGAAAATCATTTATTCCTCTACACTTTGAGGAGGAGGTCACAGAGTGCTTATAAATTTTGCCATGGATGTAGATCCTTTTCTATACTTTGAAAGCAGCATTAGTAAATGTACAATTCTTCATGAAGAGGCCTTCACGGCCTTAAATAATCTCTCGATTAAATATATTTTAAAACAAAATAATACTCTTTCTTCAACAATAAAAATTGAAGAAATCGTAATTTCCTATCAAACGATTACAACAAAATAGTTGACGCATACATTCTACAAAATAGATTTAAAGTTATGAGAACACAAAAAAATAATTTCCGAAGGCATGCTACAAATAAAGTAGCGAATTTTAGAGTGGCCAGAAGGAAGCTTTTTTAAAAGTCGCATCCTACTGTGACCGAAGTACCTTTAGATTAGGCTGCACGAAAATTCATAGTACAACCCTACTTAAGTAATTTATTCCAATCGAAAACACATTTCAGCATTTCGGTTGACAGTTCATTAGAGAGGAAATCTAGTGTGTGTCCTCGGGCACAACGAATGTTATATCCAGCATCCCTGCTTTCAGTCACACAGAATGGACTTGAGCGAGTTTCTTTACTATAACTAGTGAGTACCCTACGCCCACTCCTTTAAAAAGTTTATATATCTGAGTTAACATGTAAAACAAAGGCCTACGGCGTACTGACGATCGGTACTGACCGTAAAACAGCTATCTCAGTCTAGCATGCGACGGTCATACTGAAATTTCTATGAATTAGTGTGCATTTTTAGCTATAAGTTATTTTATAATTTCTGGAAATGTGCTTCATAAGGACGTCAAAAGGATGTGCACGTTTACTGTAAAAGAATCTCATATTGAAAAAAACTTGAAAATCGTACGTATTGGCGTACCAAAAGACTTGAGTCAGGACAGTCTGTAATTGAATAATATTCTAAAACAGGTGAAATCCACCAATCCACCTATTTGTGTCACATGTTTACAGAATCTGGTCAAAAAATAATTTTAAAAAGTAGGCGCAGCTCAAGATATACCTTGTTTTGCGTGTTGCCGTAAGCTGACCACACAGTTTTGTGCGCAAATCAGCTCTAAAGTCCCTTTCAAACAGTCTTCTGCAGCCTAAGCGCATGATCGGACCTTTAGAAGCAAAGGGAATATGCCTACTACAGACTGACTATTTGCAGCTTGTGACTAGTTCACCATTCTTATTCTACAGATGATGGTTCTCGTCTCAGATATTTATATCAAATTACGGACCAAACCTGAAAAGTTGTTCCCCGAGAAATTACTCCGAGTGCACGAAAACAACTTCCGTCAATGTAAGCGTTGAATGATGTAAAGTGGTGTCCCTACTAAAAAGCTCTTGGCAAAGGCTGCGTCAGCGACTAATGAGCAGAGGCCCTCGCAACGGTGTCCAACAATAACAAACATATAGGCGAAACAGGTATCTAGGTTCGGAGCACGGTACGAAACTTTATCTCATGACATTTTTAGTACTTAAAAATCTATCCGTTAATTGGCAGCACGCGATTATTCCACAGAAGTATTTTGTCCGCAGATCAGATATTTCTTGAAATTTCACGGAACTTAATTCCAAGACCGGCGCTTGATGTTTACATGCAGAAAACATTATCCAAAATGGCAGATGAATAGTGCCGTCAAAGAAAACGGGGACTAGAAAAATAAGCCATTTTCGGCTAACCAAGCGTTATCAGCCAGCTTTATCAAAACTTTGGTTTCGCAACTGCTGAGGCTCACAACGGCGTTCTGTTGGTAAGAAATTCAACGCACTTACATTGGGCAACTTTTGGCTTTCTTAATTAATTAATTTTTCAATCCTTCAAGCCAAAAACTGGTAAATTCGTGCGATGTAAAACCCAGGACTGTGTGAACTACAGATCACATATCATCTTTGTTGGTTGTAAAAGAATTTTAAAATAAAGAGTAATTAATTAGGCTACAGAAAAAAACACAATTTAAGGCAGGAAACCATGTCAAGTTTGAAGTCAGAGCAAGACGCCTTCTTGCCAAACGCCATCTAATTTGAATCAAGAGACTTTTTGAGTCGGTATCCATAATTTTTAATTGTTCCGACGCCATCCTTTTGCGGTTTCGTGTGCAGGCACACCTGCGAATCTCCAGGAAAGCTTTGGGGTTTTGGACGAAGTCCATGAGCCAGCTTCCACTGTTCTAAGGCCAAATGCTTGTGTGGTCTTTTAATGCTCATTCGAACAGGAATGTTTGTGGTCTGTCGAAGGCGTTCCACGGATGTTCAAAGGTGAAGCCAAGGCACAAGTTTGAGTGATTTCTGCAATTTTTGTCAAATTGGATCTGGATGACGTTTACAAGCAGTTTTGATGTGCACGCAAAGTTTCTAGGTCGATATTTGCTGCACGTGACATTCAAACTGTCAGAGAAATTTAACTATCAACTTGGCCAGAAGCTGAAATTCTTTCTGAGCGTCTTATGGGTACTCCTATTTGCGGAGCGAAGTAAACGGTCGAATAAAATACATACGTAGTTTTGAGGGTGACTAGTCGATCTCCGGGATCAAGTGCTGATATATCCCAATGAGTTAATTCATAGAAGAATCCGGCAGCAGGAACAAAAAAGGTGGCATTTCGAGAACGATCTAGGCCGAATTGAGACTGCTATTGCAATTCTGAAAATGGATACTTAGCGCTTGGTATGTAGGTGGACGTTCAGTTATTCGATCAATTGGCTACTCTTATGGTTATATGTAATTTTTTTCATCAACCAGATGGCGTGAGTTTGGACTACTCCTAGCTTTCCCAAAGGGAAGTTCGTGATCAAGGAATGAAAGTTGATGGTGACTACCTCCTCTGGGATCACCTCACGAAAGGCTAGGAGCTGGTGATATTCACCTAATCAAGCACTGGTTGGAAGACTGTAGGACGGAAACCGATGCTGCAGAGCTTGAATTACTCAACAACTCCTCTTTTAAACAAAAATGGAATTTTAGCCCTGGGGGCTACAGACTGAAGTTTGTAGATTCAATACGACACGACACGAAAGAAGCAATATACTGCGGGTGCTACCTCGATCGACTTCATTACAACAGCAAAAGCGGAGTTTGTGAAGGCCGAGACAAACGTATATTGCTCACCATAAATACTCTGAGGTGTTTTCAAACCACCACGATGCGCTGACAGGCTATCGCGGTCCAACTGTCGTGCTGATTATAACGTCCGTCAATGGACACCTAGTTTATTGCAGTCTCCTCTGCTAATAAGATCTGGCTGGAGTTCAAAAGCCTAATCCGATAAGGAACTAGTGTTGAAATTTGACCATTCCTCCTATTCAGTTCATCCTCTTGTGTGGAAATTTAATAGGTGATCTGAACCACGCGCAGTAGGAGAAGTCATCGTGGATCTAGTGTTCCGTCAGAAACCCGCCTAAAACCTGCTTAAAAGTTGCATAACTTATTTCAGATTTGGGGGTGGATCTACGGCTACAATGAAGTACAGGTGACAGTCAAAGATCAAGGTATACTATTGCAGTTGATGTGAAGAGAATAATTCGATCAGCGACCTTGGTTACGATAAGGAGGGGATTAAAATTGCGAAAACCACTAAGCCAGTCTCATCGAGTCGACGTTTAAAAGGTTGATGAAAGGGATACCAAAGGGTGAATATTGTTTACGTGACCTGTCCCCTTCCCCCACCGCCACCATAAAGGATACAGGAACACATCCCATCCCCCGCTATATGGTTAAAAGATCCGAAACTCAACAAGTGGTTCCTTGCAGTCTCTTACTCCTGACAGAAATAGTCTGTAGTAGTTGAAAAGTCCAATCAGAAAAACACGTAGAGATAACCCTCGACCATGAGTTCATCCTCCTTTGTCGAAATTGAATGGGTGATCTGAAATGCACGCAAAAAATAGTTTTGCACCTCGATTCTCCCTTGGGATTTAAAGAACGAAAAGCACCAGGCTGATTTCGAATGTTGGTTTAATGGAGATCAAAAGGTTGAGATTGTTTACGTAATCCCCCCCCACGACCACCAGAAAGGAATAGGAAGGCACCCTACCCCCCACTCCGTAGTATGAGAAGCAATGCACTAAATTTAAGGAAGGGTATATGTTTCCATGTTCAAACCCTAACACTAACCCAAACCTTAACCATAACTCTAATGCTGCCCTTAAGCCCAACCTTACCGGAACCGCTCAACTTAGCACCAATCACAAGATTAACCCTAACCTTGATTTCTCTGGAAGTTAGAGTAATGCCAACCGTGCTCCTGTCCTACCGAACGGACCACCACATACGAGCCCTGTCATTCTGACTCAATTAGTATACTGATGAGCCGCAGCGGGAGAATATCGGCGAAAAATGTGTCTGGGCTTAGCATCTGAGCTGCGAGTACGATGTGACGTCACTAATTACCACTGGCTGCCTGTTGGCACTTTGATGGATATTACACAGTTATCCCTCCGTGGCTGATAGACTTCTGTCCAAATATACACATCAAGTGTTGGTCTGCGCCTATAGACCTTAGTTCAGACGGATTGACGCCAAGTTGGCAATTAATTTCTGAGGAAATAAAAAAGCAGTAATTGACTGACTTTGCTGTCCACTTAGCTTTTTACTTATTATCAGGAAAACTGTTCTGATATTTACGACCTCGCAGAATACATTGTGATCGCTTTATTGCTAAGAACATGACCGAAAGATTATCAAAGCCCTCATGCAAACTGCGAGCAAGAAAAGACTTTTCACCAGAGTCCCATTTTAAGGTGAGGCAGCATGTGAACTTTTAAGAAGGTGCCCAGGTCAAGCTGTATCAAAAGCCAACAACTGAAAACAACAACTGAAACAACAACTGAAACCCAACAACAACAACCCAAACAACGACAACCCAAACAACAACTGAAACCCAGGTACTGTTCTCGACTACTCCCATCCTATACGGAGATGGCAAGGACAAACTGCCTACCCAGACCACCTCTTTGTGTATCTATTCCTTTACTTGCTCCTGTGGGGTAGAAGATATTGGTCACAGGAGCCGGCATCTGTCCAAAAGCATAAGAGAACACTCTCCAGCACGGCTTGGAGAGGGTCAAATCAAGAACACAAAAAGCTCCGTTCTCACGCCTGTGGTAGATAAAGGTCAGCGCATAGATGCCAGAGATACCTTCCAAGTGAGTTCAAAGGTTCCCTCAAGCTAATTAAAATTCCTTGGACAGCCTCTGCTGGCTATGACAAAAGCGGCTACAGTTAGTTTACGTAAACCGGTCCTGGTCATCTAAATGAACGCCATACAGGCATCGCAATTACCATGGTCGAAAGCCACCAATTCAGCCGCACGCTGCTACTTACCTGTCCTTGCGGCTGCCATCCCTCAGACGTTGATCGGAAAACGGACCACAATGTTGTTTTCTCTCCCTTCCCCTCCCCCACCATCTCAACCGTAAGATTTGTTCTACTTTCCCACATATATGACTTATTTATACTGTGATGTACATTTAGAGGTCTGACGATAATTTATCGAAAGCTACCTTTTACGCTCACTACTTTGTCCTTTGAGAACTTTGCCTATTTTTCATTACCGCTGCATTTCTTTCAGGCAAATTGCACCAAGTTGAACACGTTAAACAGTCACGAGCTAGGTTTTCTGGTAAGGTGTATTCATTCTGTAGTCATTCAGTATAAGAAAACAGGGAGACCTTCTATATGAAGCATTAGTCGGTTTCAGTCACCAATATTACCAGGTTCTGAAGACCGAGAACCCAGCACGCAATCTTTTTTCACTGAATATCGAATAGAGTTTCCCAGACTTACACTTACTGGCAATGAGGTCGATAACCGTCACTGATCCCTCCAGCTCGCTGTCTGATGACTGAAAACCAACTGTTTGATTAACACTCCCCGATTGGTTACGGGACTCACTCGTCCCGTTCTGCGCTGGGGCTCACTCATAAGCAGCCGCATAGCGGCTAGTATAATGGGCAGATTAAAATTTCCCAGTTTGACCCTGGGGTGGTGCACAACTAGTTTTAGGTATGGCTGGCTGGTAATGGCCAACGAGCCAGAAACTGCCATTCAAAACTCCTTTGTCTTTGTTGGCCATATTTATCGGAAAAGCAAGTTGCAATACCAGCAAAGCATACTTAATCTTGATTTGCAAGGCCTCGGGCGGGCAACAATGGCCTTTCCCTTGTTTGTCTTTGTCCTAGCTAGTGCAAGTGCTGATGCGGCCGACTGCAGAGACCACGATGTCTTCAACTCTCGCTGTCTTTGTCCTACTATCATCCACTCAAGCACCATTTCCCGCCTGACCTTAAAAGTCTGGTAGCCAGCACTACCAAATTGAAAATTCACGCCAGGTTAAACTGAAGTTAACATGTTCGTCCCTTCAGGCAACATCCACAGTGTCAATGCCAAATGGGGTTGCAGATGAGCTGCTCTTCAACTTTACAGAGTGCGCAACGAAGCCATCGGGGATAGCGAACGTGAACTTCATTATCGGCGCAAAACGTTTCCGGCCAGCGAATGAGTTACCGTTTAGGATGCTGTCAGTGCAGCGAGACGCTGGTAGTTAAGCAATTCAGCCTTCCTCTGGTTGACGGTATTAGTAAGTAGTCCACATTCGCAGTCGTAAAGCCGTAGTTGAGTGCATTTTTACTTTTTACTTTTTGCCTAACGTTTCAGCTAGATCAAAGGACCTGTAGGATTTACAGAAGTTCCCTGTGAGTTTTTCGCTCCGATTATCCCTCTTGACATGGGAACTTACGCGCAAAAACCTCGACCATCTCCAGCCTCGAACCATTCCAGAAGGCAAGGACACTGGATGGTATATCACGGTAGAGTAGCACCTTTAAGTCAAATTTTTTTGGAGCTAATGGCTGTGCGTTCAGGGACCAATTTTAGTCCCTCGACTAGATTTCTGAGCAAGACGGTATCGTTGACTTGACCATGGTCCACGGCAATGCGAGCTTCATAGTAGGCTAATTTTTTTGAAAGTTAAGCAACATTATTTATACTTGCCAGCGTTCCAAATTTCTCCTGATATATATGGCACATGAAAATTGTATGCCTCCGTTACAGGATGTCTTCACTTCCAAAACAAACAGGTAAATGTATGCTACAACTGTCTTTTTTCACGTCAATGTAAATGGTATAAGGTTTCTTATATATATGGCAAAGACGTTATACCGTACTTCCGACATAGGTACTAGCTTAAAGCCCAGACACCTGTTTCGCCGATGTTTCTGTTGCTGCGTGACACAGCAACGAGGGGTTCGGCTCCTCAGTGGGTCCCCAGCGTTCTCTATGCGGTTTCTGGTATATGGACTCCAGAGAATAATCAGGTAAATAATTTCTGAAATAATTAAGTGCGGGACATGGAGTCGGGTGATTCGGACATGACTTTATATATATATATATATATATATATATATATATATATATATGGAATGGAACCGACAAAGACAAGGGGAGACCGGAATGGCCATTTCTGGCTTATTAGCCGTCATCAGCCAGTCATACCCAATCCCAAGTGTGGCACACCTGGGATTCGAGCCCACGACCTTTGGTATTTGAGTCGAACGTTCACCATTGAGCCACGGGCTCGTTGTTTTGTCAGTTGTGATCGGGAATATGATGATAGTGTGGGGCTCACCCATCTGCTTAAGGAACATGCATGTTCCGTTGCCCTAGAGCTCAGACAAGAGCCCTAGCAGGCAGTCGCATAGCGACGTGTAGCATATGATGGAATGGAACCGACAAAGACAAGGGAGACCGTAATGGCCATTTCTGGCTTATTAGCCGTCATCAGCCAGTCATACCCAATCCCAAGTGTGGGGCTCACCGATCTGCTTAAGGAACATTTATGTTCCGTTGTGCCCTGGAACTCAGTCTAGAGTACTCACAGGCAGTCGCATAGCGACGTGTAGCATATGTTGATAATGTGGAACCGATAAAGACACAACGGAACATAAATGTTCCTTAAGCAGATCGGTGAGCCCCACACTTCATCATATTCCCGATCACAACTGACAAAACAACGAGCCCGTGGCTCAATGGTAGACCGATCGAGTCAAATACCAAAGGTCGCGGGTTCGAATCCAACGTGTGCAACACTTTGGATTGGGTATGACTGGCTGATGACGGCTAATAAGCCAGAAATAGCCATTCCGGTCTCCCTTTTCTCTGTCGGTTCCACATTATCAACATATTCTACACGTCGCTATGCGACAGCCTGTGAGTAATCTAGTCTGAGTTTCAGTGCAAAGCGAAACATAAATGTTCCTTAAGCAGATCGGTGAGCCGAGCACTTTTATCATATTCCCGGTCGCAACTGACAAAGCTATCAGAGCTGGTTTTAGCGCATAAAATCCCTAATTTGAAGGTGTTAGAATGGCTAAGGTCACATTCTGACCTCATTACTTTTAATGAGGGAAGTCGACTTGACCTCCAAGGGGTTGGTTCGCGAGAATACGGTCTTTTTGTGAGCGAGAAATCGAGTTAAATTTCACTTATTGGGTTCACACAAACACCTTGTCGTTCCTCAGGGGACCAGCAACAGGGTGGGGATGGTTAGTGGTCACGCAACTCGCGTTCATTACTAAGGTCAAATCCATCGGCAGCCCAGAATATGGCTAAGGGGCGCGTTAACCGAGAACTGGAGATGCTTCGAAATGCTGTGTGGGTGTCACATCCTGCGATATTTTTGCCTGTCATAAATAAGCTTGTCCTATTTTATCCTCAGTGTTTTTGAAGCCTATCCACGGTCGACAGTTTTTCGAATTCCCCAGAACGGGATTCTACCTGCAGGAAAATCACAGAGTGGTTTTGGTCCACTGGCATGCGGTTTTGGCAATAAGCAGTGATTGTCACTGTAGTCGTTTTTTGAATTTTGAGCAACTTGGTAAGTACAATGCTCGTCCATGAGCATTTTTCGCCGGTCTGAATCAACTGCCACCCGGTGGTACACTGTACAGGTCAGGAACAGGTCGACTTGACATCGAAGCAAGTTTGAGGAGGGAAGAGGGAGTGCGGTCCATCCTGTGCAGAAACCTCTCATTATAAACTGGTTCATGCACAAGGCGTTGTTGCTGAGCCCGCTGCCTGAGGCACACGATGGACGTCGGCGTCGTTATTCGCAACGGTCCAACTTGCAGATGTTATCCCGATGGATTGACAAAGCATCCCTAGGGTTCAGGAGTCGGAGCATTGGAAATACAGGAACTCCTGTCAATGTGACAACGATTATGCTCATTCGTTGACGAATGCTCATTGATCGTTAACGGAACTCACTCCTCCCGCTCTGCCTTGGGGCTCATTCTCTCGAGCCACGCCAGAATCCGCACAATGGCTAGTAGTAGTAGTAGTAGTAGTAGTAGTAGTAGTAGTAGTAGTAGTAGTAGTAGTAGTAGTAGTAGTAGACGGAGATGAAAAAAGCCGATAAAGACAAGGGAGACTGGAATGGCCATTTCTGGTTCACTAACCGTCAACAGCCAGTCAGATCCAATCCCAGGCGGTGCCCGCCTGAGGTTCGAACTCGTGACCCAATAATAGTGCTCACATGCGGAATGACATTTGACGAGGTCCATTAATTGGTAATGGACTTTATTCCATACACCGTATATGTCCTTGTTTCTGAAAAGTTTTGTTTTCCTTTTAGCCTGCCTGCTCCATCTGTAGAGGACGATGTGTCTGCTCGTCGATGCAGTGATGGGGGGTCACGACCACTCTAGCGTTTAAGGAGGGTCACCCCTCCTGACGTCCCCTCAGTTCAAATATTTCCAACTTTTTAACCGTAAAAACAACTCTTTTCCA
The DNA here is from genome assembly GCA_017591395.1 of Schistocephalus solidus. Classification (NCBI taxonomy): domain Eukaryota; kingdom Metazoa; phylum Platyhelminthes; class Cestoda; order Diphyllobothriidea; family Diphyllobothriidae; genus Schistocephalus; species Schistocephalus solidus. The sequence continues at coordinate 26,286 of WEDG01001369.1, read as the reverse complement.
AAAATTTGCGGAAACAGGTCACACAAGAAGCTGCACCGGTGTCCGTTTGTAAATCGAACTTGCTGATACGTTATTTCCGCTGCAGTAAACCAGAACGCAAGGTTGCCAAATTGCAGTACCTTTGACGGGTGTTCTGATCAAACGGCTACCCGCGCAACTTTGTCGACAGTTGCAAACACAACTAAGGAGACAGACCGAACCGCAGTAGTCCCCAATTTTCGCGAGCGCTACGGTACGTGAAGAACGTTCCCGGAAGCCGTTAGCTGCCTTCTCACATCACTCGGAGTTGGAGTTGCACACCGACTAGGTGCAATTATTAGGTGCCAAATAATGAGGCCAAAATACCCGCTAACAAGGCAAGGAACGTAAGGAATCTGTTACCGTATCTGGTGCAGTCTCAGACAAAGCAACTACGTCGGATAAACCGGGAGATTATTCCGCACGCTAATGGCCGAGCACGCGGCAGCAATGAAGAGGAATGACACTAACTCTCAAGTCACAGCTCATGCGACGAGACCCGGCCACACCTTCATGGTTGACGAGGCCGAAATTCTCACAAGGGCTGACAACCGCGTGAGCCGTTAAGCTCTTGAGTCATGGTTCTCTGACCCGCAGTCGATTTATAAGCGCAATGATCTTGCGGCACCATATGCTGTGTGGCGATTTTGTCAGGGCAAAATTGCGGGGAGGATGCGGGTGACCAGTAGTCCCGGTGACAGTGAGCCAAATTGCCGAGTAATTGTCACGCCAGGAATCGACAACGGTGATGAAATCACTGCAATTAACGACTTGGGTACAGACCAAAAAGCAACCATCGCATCAACTACGAACCACAGTGATGAACACGAGGACCAGTGATCACCTCTTCTTCTTCTGAGACTGTCAAATGTTGTCTCAGGGGATTGAAAAGCACTTTGAGTGTTCAGAAGCCGGAGTTTTGGGACTGCAGTATCTCTAGTTAATTTGCTACTGAAAATAGGGCACACATGCAAAATGAAAGTTAAAGAGGTCCATTCATTCGCAAATGCTGTGTTATCAGTGCTAATATAGCGTGATTTCTACCCTAGCGAGTACAGCTCAAAAATCAAAATCAAATTTTAAATATCCCCCATCGGCAAGAACGTAATACGCGGCCGTACTGCATGCCAACGGCAGACACAATATTTCGTTGGCGGTAGGAGGACCGAAGTATCGGGTCAAATGGAAACTTTCCCAGCGGTGACTAGTAGGACGCCGCAGTAGTTTCAAAATGCACCCATTTTACTTTGATAATGAAAGATCGTGCAGATCTGTCCTGATTCTTACTACCGTCAGGGGTCCAAATAAAAATGAGTCAAGTCAACTAGGAATGATATCGCACATATTGGTCGAAGGGAGGTAAATCTACTCAATTTCGCAATCCGCACACTTTTTCGGGAAAAATTGTGAGACCGTATTAACCCGGCAACGAGTGCTAACCCTGACGATAACAATGGATAGGGTTAGAATTAGATGGGTGCTCTCCTTTTCAGAATTTAGCCCCATTCGTAAAAACACTCTTACCACCGTTTCCGTATAACTCGCTGACCTATCCTTTCTCCCCGGTGTTGGGTCACATATTACGTTCTTGCCCTGCCGTCTTTACTGCGACATTTAAATCGGGAGTAAGTAAGAAAAATTAAGCAGCCAATACCTTTGTTATGTCAGGTAGGATGGCTGCGATACGGTCTTCATCAACGTAATTTTCCTGGTGCTTGACGGTTCTGTGATCGTACCCAACCTAATTCAGTCTCTAATAAAGTGGCCATTCGTCAAAATGTATTTTTGAATCTACTTCTGCTTCCTGCTTAATATTTGCGCGTGTGAGTGCGTGTATATCGCGTGGACAGGCAACCAAAACAAGACGCAATTTTACGGGAGTGTTCACTTGAGGAGCCAATGCTAACAGCAAAAGCGTTGATTCACCAGTTTCCTGGCAAGGACCGATATTTTAATAATGCAACACCTGTAGTTGCAGTATCCTCCAACGTTGTGCCTCGGACGCGAGCAATTATGACGGAGGGGGGGAGGTCTAATGCCTGAAATCCCCTCAAATCGGCGATTTCGTGCATACAGTGTAGTCATGAAAAATTGGATGCTAATATTGCGTGATTCCTACCCTAGTGGGTACTGGTTAAAAATCAGGATCTGTTTAAGAATATTTCGTCTATTTTGCGCAAAGTAAATCCAAAGTTAATAAAAACAAATAAGCCACTAATTTCCCTTTAATATAGTGTAGGATTGCTGCGAAGTGGTCTTCATCTCCTTTCCAAATACACCAGCCGTGTTCATTCAGGGGCCCCTGAAGTAAAGGCTGCCGAACTCGGTGGTTTTTGTCAAAATTTGAATCTGTTTGTCTAACCAGGTCCTCTCCATTTGCTGGGTGAAAGCATTTGTATTCGAATTAACGTAATTTTTCCTAATGATTGACGGTGTTGTGACCGTATGCAGTCTGATTACGTCGCTCGTAAGCTGGTCATTCGTCAGAATGTATTGTTTTAAGCTGCTTCTACTTTACGCTCAAGTATTGGGATCGACGTCCCTGAATCTCGGTTCAGTATGTAAAAGTACCTTACCTCGGTGCACCGACACAATCTAGGCACCCATGAACCAGTAATACGTAACCTGTGGTTTCGATAATTCTGTACTCAATGAACATCGTTTCTTCGGCTGGTGCCTCTTCAACTATAAGATGGCAACCAGTTTTTTACGGCATTCTGTGGATCCGGACTCGTTGGTTTCTATTGGGTTTTCCGGTATCCATTCACCTTTGATCTCCTAGCGACAGATATGAGCAGCAGTTTAATCTGTCAACCACAATATTTGGCATTCTATCAGTAAGCTTTGCCATTTCCTCCAGTGACATTCTGTTGTACCAGAGACAAACAATCTCTTACATTTCACATAGCTTCAAATTAGAGTGGTAGTTCATGCAAAGCACATTAATGGGAGAATGCGTTCCCCGTACTTACTGATCGAACAGATTGGCAACCCTTTCCGCTGCGGTTACAATACTGCAACACCTGAGCGATCCCATAACCTTATCTGACTTCGTTTCTGATTATATATTCGAGTGAGAAACCGAAACTTTAGGCTAATAAAGCTCTTGTTTCAGCAATCAAGTCTCTTCATTTGCAGCACAAAAACGCTTGCTAATTTGCCACAGAAAATTGATCGCACAACGCTTCCAGTATTTAATGACTCATCGTCATCATCCAATCATCATCATCATCATCATCATCATCATCATCAATCATCACTGTATCATCATCATCATCATCATCATCATCATCATCATCATCATCATCATCATCATCATCATCATCATCATCATCATCATCATCATCATCATCATCATCATCATCATCATATCATCATCATCATCATCATCATCATCATCATCATCATCATCATCATCATCATCATCATCATCATCATCATCATCATCATCATCATCATCATCATCATCATCATCATCATCATCATCATCATCAATCATCATCATCACATCATCATCATCATCATCATCGTCATCATCATCATCATCATCATCATCATCATCATCATCATCATATTCTTCTTCTTCTTCTTCTTCTTCTTCTAATACTCATATTCACTGATTTGGTTGGCGCCATGTTGCATATTAATCGCCTTAGAGGGCAACTATAGATTCAGGGAAAACAATCACTAAAGCCATCGTAAGGAAACACAAGTGTATAAACGAAAACTCTTAATTACTAATGAACGACCTTAGATAGAAGTACGCGAGAATTATTGATGGTAGTAGCACGCTGGTAGGAAATTAAGTTTTCCTAAGAAGATCGGAAAAGTAGAAAGTGCAAAAACATCCCGTTAAAGTAGTAAAATCGGTTTGTAAAAGAAGTACGGTAGAAGCACATTAGCGGGGTCCCAATTAAACTGCATTTACGTTTGCTACTTAAATGTTTAGAGTAGGTTGTTTTGGGAAGTTTAAGATCACGGGATTTTGTTTTTGGTTCTCTGTTCTTGGTTCATCGTCGCGAGAGGGTTTGCTTTGCTTTTCTACTATCTGGAACATTTGTTTGTCTGCCGATGTGGCATGCGGTTATATGGTCTGCTTGCTCATCATGTTTCGCGGGGGTGGAGTTAGGATTCAGCGTCTACCTTTGCGTGGATGGTTAGCGGGGCTGTTAGGGGTAGGGTGGTTCCGCTTGCAGTGGTTGTGCGGCTTGTGGGGTGGCCTACCCACACTTCCACCTTCGCGCAATCGTCTTCTTACTGTCCCTGACCGTCGGTGCGGCCGGTAACCAGACAACGGCTGCTTTACATAGACCTTCGTTCTTGGCCAAATGCCACTTTACGTTTGCAACGTCCTGCGGAACAGTGTGTCTGTTTAAATAGATTTGGGAGGGCTTTTAGGTAGGGTAGCCTTCCTTTCGGTGGTTAGGTGTTGAATGGCTTGGAGCTGATCTTAACTACCCCTCCCCACATTTTGCACCTTCTCCTTTTCCTTCTCCCAGACATTATGCTCCATTACCTGATGACAGCTGCCTTCCACCAGCTCAGCCGCTTGATCGATGACATTGCATGCTAACGTTTACTCTACATCTGTCCCACAGTCCGTTAAGTCCGGTCACGCATTACTTTAGTTTAGAGGCAAATTGGTTTCTGTTTTGGAGGTTCAAACAACATTTCGATTATGCCTAATACGCTTGGTAGAGGATGTTTTGCCTTGACATGGTCTCGTTTACATGGTCTGCTTTCACCTTGTCCCCTTTTCCCACAAATTTTTCCCTTCGACTACACATACGAATACACTACCATGTTTATGTGGTTAGGATGCTTATGCATTACGTTTATTTACAAGGTTAGGATTTTGAGTTATTTTGTTTTAAAGATCTGCGTTTTGATTTATTGATTAAGTGTCGTTTCGTGATATTACTAATCCAGCTAGAGATTAACTGTGTGTTCACGGTTAGGCTTTCGGTCTTTTGGCAAACCTTTTGGGCAGGTATACTCTATATGGTTGGTGCAATTTTAGGCTTTTATATTCAATCAGTGAATCATCGGTAAGTGATGTTAATTCTTTTCTTCCTTAGGGTTGGCATCACCGCTAATGCTACAGTGCTAAGGTTTGGGCTGCGCTGCTTTTAAGGATTGCGAGTGAGGTCTAGGCTTGGAGGCTCCAGCCCAAGGTTAGGCTGAGGCCAAGCTTTAATGTTTAGCTTATGGTTAGGTTGACGGGTTAGGATTGAGTGTTAGGGCCAGAGTTACGATTAGGGGTTGCTGATTGGGGTTTGGTGTTAGAGGGTGGGTTTCGGGTTAGCTGCTAAGGTTAAGGTTAGGCTTAGGGTAAGGCTTTGACGTTGGGGTTAGGTTAAATATTAAGAAGTTAGGTTGGGATTTATTTATTTAGTGTAAGGTTTTGGGTTAAGGTTTGGGTTGGCGTTAGGGTTAAGGTTAGAGTTAGCTTCATTGTTAGGGTTAAGTTTACGGTTAGGGTTCGGATTATGTTTAGGGTTAGTGCTGGTTTTCAGGTGATGGTTTGATGTTAGGGTTAAGTTTGGTGTTAGCGTTAGGGTTGAGATTACGTTTAGGGTTATTGTTAAGGCTTGGGTCAGCGTTAGTGTAAGGTTTAAGTTTTGTGTGAGATTTGGTTTGGTTAGCGTTATGTATAAGGTCAGGATTATCTTTAGGATTAGAGGTTAGGGTTAAATTTATGGTTTGATTTAATTTTGGGGTTCTCCGTGCTATTAGGGTTAAGGTTGGGGTTAGGGGTTATGTTTAGGGTTAGGTTAGGCGTTTAGGTTGGTGTTAGGTTTAAGGCTAGGTTAAGGAATTAGGTTGGGTTAGGCGTTGGGGTTGAGTTTACGTTTAGGATTAAGGTTACGGTTAAGGCTGGCATAATGGTTAAGATAAGGGTAAGTTTTAAGGTTAGAGTGTGCGTTATGCTTAAGTTTATGGTTTGGTTTACTGTTCAGCTGAGGAATAGGATTACGTTTAGGGTTTGGGTTAGGATTACCATTGGGATTAGGTTTGTTGTTAGTGTTAATGTCAACGGTAGGTTTTACAGAATCCTTAGGTTTTATGATGGGTTTGCAGTTGGGGATTGAGATTAGGAGTGAGGTGTAGGATTAAGTTTAGGAGGGTTACCTTTTGGGTTCATATTTATGGTTGCGGTTAAGTTTAGTGTTTCTTGGTTATGTGTTGCTACTATTTGGTTACGATTAGTTTAAGGCTTACTTTTAGAGTTTATGTTAGGGTTTATAAAGCTTACCATTATTACTTTATTTTGCGGTTAGATTCAGTTTTAGGTTTAGGGTTTGGTTTGCTATTGCGGTAAGGTTGCCTTTCTGGATTGGCGTTCATTTTACGTGTCAGTTTTACCATTAGGGTTATTGTTGGCTTCCTGGTTAAGCATTGTTAACGGTTAGTTTATGAATTCGGGTTATCCGTCCTCGGTTATTGGTTCATCGTCACGAGAGGGATTTGGTTTGGTTTTCTACTATCTGGGCTGGTTTCACCCAATCGCACTGCCCTCGCTTATGGATTGGGTGTGGTTGTTGGTGCTCTGTTAGTTGCGATGCTCGGTTATGTCTTTGGCCGTGTTCAAGGTAAGTTTGGGGGGCGATTACGGGTTTGGGAAGCCTCTGAGGGCTTCCCTTGCTTTCACATTTCGGTTGGCCGCCTACTGTGCTGCGTAGTGATGCATTCGGTCGGGCTTGGCTAGGCCAATGTTTCGGTACGGGTGTCACGTTTTTGTAGCAGGGGTGCTGGTACCCACTGCTCTGTGCAGTCATGCGTTCGACCGCATTCGGTTAGGCTCATGCGCACGAGAATGTTGGGGTTCTAAAGGGCATCAGCGGAGCATGCGTATAGGGCTGCGCAGCTGTTTATTGGCTTCGCACTGTGGCGTGTGGTTATACGGTCTTCTCGATAAGCTTGCTTTTCATGGCGTACTGCGGTGGGGAGGTCAGGATAGCGTCTTTCGATTGCGTGTTGGGTAGGAGCACAACATCCGGGTTCCGAATAAATGCAAAACCTGGCCACCCGTCTTACGGGAACCGTGGTAATGGGGTTTGCTGGGTGGGGGCAAAGGAATGGTAAAATTAGCATGGAAAACGGAGGAAGGTAAGGTAAAAATCGTAAGTTGTAGTAAAGATGAATTTTAAATGAGGTGGAAATAACCCGCGGAATATGAAACAGGCTAACAAGGCATCCAATGAGCAGAAAGAGTTTAAATGAAATGTTCTCTTAGGAAGAAAATAAAATAAACTTGAACAGCGGAAGTCGGAGACAATGGAAATAGTAGGACCTACGAACCAATGAAGGGTTTTGCGAGTTGAACAACCCAGAAAAACCCGAAGTCACGGGCACTACGGCGTAATACAGGGGAAAATTTTTGGAGCGGAGTAAAAAAAGCGAAAGTATCCTACAGGCCATGTGATAAGAAACCATCTCTGCAGGCAAAACTTCCTCTAATAAGCGCACCAGACCTATACTGATCAAAACAAAATCGCTACTTTCTAACCTCAATAACCGAAGATGTCCGGCAATTACACTAGCCAAACCAAAAGCAATGCGTGACTGGACTTAACAGAAGGCACTTCAGAGGACAGATGTAGAGTAAACGGCAGCATGCGATGTCATCGATCCAAGCGACTGAGCTGCGGAAGGCGCTGTTATCAGGTAATGGAGCATACTGTCTGGAAGAAGGGGAAAAGAGAAGGAAAGGGGCGCAAAGGAGCGGGGTAGTTAAGACCATCCCTCCAAAGCCATTCAACACCTTAACCACCGAAAGGAGGCACACCCTACCTAACAGCCCATCCCAAATCTCATTCAAACAGAGACGCTGTTCCGACCTCTAATACCCAATGATATGAGGAAAACTAGGCAAGCAACACGCACGAACGACTTAATATAACAAAAGTCAGTCAAAGGACAGCTGCAAACGTTGCGTAAACGTAAAGTGGCATTTGGCTAAGAACGAAGGTCTATGTAAAAGCAGCTGTTGTCTGGTTACCGACCGCACCGACGGTAGGACAGTAAGAAGACGAAAAAGGGAGGGTGGAGACGTAGACAGGGGAACCCCACAAGCCGTTCATTGCAAAACCCCTGCAACGGATCCACCAACCCCCCTAAATCAACACGCGATGGAAGTACAATAGGCGGATCCCAATTAAAGAGCTTTTGGTTTTGTTACTTAATAGCTTACAGTAGGTTGTCTTGTAAAGCTAAAGTTCACTGGGCTACGGACAATGGGGACAATTATTTACAGAGCTTTCAATGGGGACGATTATTTACAGTGCTTTCATTTCACCGGGCTGTTCATGGGACAATTATTTACAGAGCTTTCATTTCATTGTATGCCTACCGTATCTTTTTCATTTTTTGCGGGTTATTTCTTCTAACTCATTTTAAATGTTTATGTTTATTTATGAATTTCGGTTTGTAATTTACATTCACCGTTTTCGTGCCTTTTATTCTAATGCCCCGCCCATAAAACCCCTATTACCAGGGTTCCCGTAAGACAGGCTCTCGAGTTTAATGATTTAATCTCGGGGACCCGCCTATTGTGCTCCTACCTGTTTTCCTAGCAGATAATACAGACGAGCCTTTTCGCCCCCTCTTCCTCGGAGTGACGGCCCTACGCCATTCCCAGACCAGACTACATCTGAATATACAGCTAACAGCACAAATCCACTGGAGCGTCAATTCTCCTAATTTAGGAGTTGCGGGACTCTTATGCTTCTTGCAAAAAGTTAAATTGTTCAAACTGGGGCATGGGTTTCAGACGTAAGCACAACAAACTGTCATATTGATCTCTCCCGCTAACCCTCGAGGTCTACTGGAACCATCGCTACGAAGAACGGCTTTAACCGCCCTCGTAAAACTCGATGAAAAATAGAATTTAGCCACAAATTACCTAACAATCCAGCTGCTTGCGAACCAAAAATTCATTACACAGGTTCCTCCACCGGCCCTGTGATCGGGGTAAATTCGTTGCCAGTATATCGTCAACCATGTGCGCGAAGTTGCTTCCTTCAGCCCTGATATGGGTTTCTGTCATACCTCCTATCGCCTATTAGCTTACGAAAAATCAGCCATGCTATTAGTGCTACATTTCTCGTCATTGGTTTTGGTGCGAGTACTGAGTATTTTGCACCAAAAATTTTAAAAACAATTCTTCGAAACAAACAGCGTCAACCCTATATATTTTCAAATAAACTCTAAAAGTGTCAATTTTCCAGATGTTAGGCGAGTTGACCTCCCATGCAGCCGAGACTACGGAAGAAGTTCGAAGCATATGATGGGATTGACGGCCAGAGACTCAGACGTCGATTTATCTTTTCGTAATGCATTCGTGACAAGTACTACCCCGGTGAGCTCGGCAACTGACAGCAAAACAGGCGTTTTGGGTCAGCTACATGCAGTAGCATCGCGTGGGAAGGGCGCTCTAGGCTAGATTAGCCATTGCATCCAAGCCTAAGCAGCATGTAGCGACAAATATGAGGTAAGGACTGTGTATGTTACCCGCATATAGGTAGTCCCTCGTTCCTCCGAAGTCGTGGTAACCGCCAACTACCGGACTGATCTGCAACTTCAAACATCTTTATGAGCAAGGTTATTGTTATCGCCAGCACCTCCCCAGTGACTTTTTATGGCTCTCTGGTAATTGCATCCACCTTATCATACCAAAAAGAAGTGCGTAAGCATGCGAAGGCGCCAGTCAGCGACGGACCGAGCTGAAAAGCTGAAACATGTAATTTTAGAAGCGCCCCTTCCCTCGTGATGGAACTCTATCTTGCCCAGACGCGACCGTGGCAGGGGTATTGTGAAGATCTGCTTAGTGATGAGAACAGAGGAGTGCAAACTTAAATGAAGGCAGCATTTTCTAAAACGTAGATGATTTGGGGTGATGTTTCGGGGCATCCTAAAAGGGCACAGGGCAAGATGCTAAGGTTAGCCTGCGGTTTTAAACAGCCGAAACAATCAAAGGTCGTCGTCAGCACAGGAGCAAACGAGCGTGAATCCAAAAGACCAGGCCGAAAAAGTGCCTCCAGTTACGAGCGCTCAAAGCCTGACCTTGTTTTTGATTAACCAGCACCATCTTGGCGCTAACTTGGCTGCGGACAGCCTGAACCTCCTATCACGCACAAAAGCATATTTCTGGCGTTCTATAAAGAAGATACATATTTAGAAACAAAAGCAATGATAAGTCAGAGAGAGAGAGAGAGAGAGAGAGAGAGAGGCGGGGCGGATGGTTGAATGAGAGAAGATAAGAAGGGACAGTGCTGACCGACGATCCCATCAGGGCAAGAGGGAGCAAAGGACGAGGTCAACAAACTGACGGCGTGTCAGAAATTGATGGCTTTAAGACGAGGAACATCACAAACGTCGGGGCTGAAGGTGTAGATGCTCGCCTTTAGAGATCTCAGGGGATGGGGAAAACGCCAGAAATAGTGGTACCACAGTCTGGAGAGTCCGTACTAAGCGAGGTGGGACTCAGCGTCTCTGCGGGCGGACGGGCGAAGTAGACAAACGGTGATGCAAAAATGAGAAGAACACAGAGTGGAGGGGGGGCTCCCGCGAACAGGTGCTTTAAAGATTAGATCCATGACTTGATTCTTATAGGTTTCCATGGGACGGTAGGGACATTTCAACCTTCCCGTAAGGGGGAAAAGGAAGGGTGGAACTCGGTCTGATTGAGTAGTTTAGACCAAATTAGTACTCTTGAAAAACCCTAACTTTTGCGTGCTAAAGATGCATGCAAGTACGCACGAACGCGCGAGGAAACGCGCTGACACGCAGTAGAGAGGACCAGTACAGAATATTACTTTCGGCTTTACGACACTCCGTAAAATGCCTATAGGCAAGTCTTAGTTCGAAACCGGCAAACCAAAGTATAAATAAGAAGTAATAAGAATATGTGGCACATTAATTGGTACTGTTAAAGTGTGGGAGGGGAAAACACCGGGAAACAAAGAGATAATCGCGTAGCAAGAAGGAGACAGGAACTGGAACAAGAGAAATATTAGCCTGGCTTTTCGGATTCGCTTTCGAACCAATCATCAGAGACAGTCGCAGAAGAGGGGTGACTGCAACTCTTTGATGACGGGTTCGAGAGAGAACCCAAAAATCAAGCTAATAATTATCTTGTTACATTGATCGTGTCTCCTTCACGAATACTTCCTGAAGCTCGTCTCTTCGCTTCTATTAGCAAACGCACTCTTATATTTGAGGATGATCGACATTTTCAGCGACACATGCTGTAAAAGGCGTGGTCATTCGATCGATAACCTCTTGGAACATGCGGTCGAATATGGGGGTTTTATAGATGCAAAAATTACTGGTGAAATGTGTCCACTATCTAATAACTCAGTGGTTCACCCACGATAAATAACATGGGACATTTGTTGATGAGTTTCCACAAAAGTCGATCACTAACTAGGCAGTACTGGGTAAACAAACAGAGCTAAACCAACAAAGGTGCTGAATTGAGTTTAATTATGCTCCTTTCAGCAAGCCAACCATACGCACGAATGAAACCCTTCACGACCGGAAAACATGTGCGCACACCGCTCAGACTATCGAAGGCTGAAATCGGCCCCATGGATCACCAACCCCAAGCAAAGAACTGTTACGTCAGTTGGTCGGACACATGGCAGGCTGAAAAGAGGGTGAATGAGTCCGAAACACCTCCTATCTTTCAGGCCCAGGCTGCTTACTAACATCATCCTTCAAAAAGAGTAGAAGGTTCGATGTGAATTGGGCAGAGGTCGACTACAACAGTGAAATGATGAGATAAGTGTCAGCACGAACCGTAATACGAACCTGCGGTCTGAACTGGCCAACGAATTGAAGGCATCTCGAGAGATGGCGTGACCGCAGGTTAGACGAACGGGAGTATTTGTCATGTTGGCGACTTCCTTGATCACGGGGCAGTGGAATATGTTGTGACGCTGTGCAATGGACTCCAGTTCCACGGGGGACCCAGGAAACAATACAAAGACGTGAGTGGAGCCTCAAAACAAACAATGACGCATGGTTAGGTGATAAAAAACAACACCGACATAGGATTTCTCGCGAAACGATGACAATAACTGATGACTACACGCAATGTTGTTTATTAGCAAGTACAGGCGAAACCCGGTCATGAACTTAAACGGTAAGCGACTCGAGACGGCAATTGCCGTTTACGAGGGAGCAAGGCTGTCGAAAAGACTACTGAACGTGCTGATCCACCGCTTATTAGTTACGTTACAAATCTTCCTTATATTACTATAACGAGAGTCAGGTGTAGTGGTACACCTAGGAGCGGCTCCGGCCGCGCCAGCCATCTGCACCCGATTCCGCGTCCGGTCTCCTTGACTCAGCCTTGACACCAGGCACAGACGGGTGAGGGGAGAGTACGGTGGCTGCAGTGCGAGTCTACTATAACTGGGCGCCTTCTGGCCCGAAGCAACAGGGCTGGGCCAGTTTGCTGCTAGAAGGAGCCGTCCTAACCAACTCTATCGCACACCATCCTAAGCACCTCCGTTCGCAAAGCCGCCCTATCGATCCGTCCACATGGCGCGCGTACTGATTTCGCGTCAGCTTCCGACAGGATTAGAGTTCTAATCGGCCAGTCGAAGTCCAGTTGAGATGCTAACCCCTCAAGGGAGACCATCTGATTGGTCCGATTTCAGTTCGACCTTAAACATTCTCGTATGTTCCTTTTTCGTCTTACATGAGCTGCTAGAATACTTCAACAGACTTTTCTTCTTCCGCCCTTGCTGCTGAATTCTAATTTGGGGATTCGATCGAGGAGTTGTTGGACGGACTACCATTGAGGCGTACGGCAAGTTCATAACATTTATCGCGGGGAAAACAGAGCCTACCGGTAGCGTATTGGACGAGTCCGAGGAGCTATACTTGGTGAGCCAGGCTATGGCCCGCTGAAGGCTCTGCAACTTGGGCAGTACACGCAGACCGGAGGCGAAGGCTGTGCGCAGAGGGTCGATGCTGGAGAGGCCGAGTTGTGCACATGCCACGGTGCCAAAGAGGTGGGCCGCGCGGACAAAAGCGTTGGGGGTGTCATTGTCCTCCTCCTCCTCCTCCGCCGCCGCCACCGCCTCCTCGTCCCCCTCCTGCTGCGAGGGCTGGTGACACCAATCCATTTGTCCCGTGGACAGGCCAACCAACGGGAGCAGGGGTAGTGCCACCCCGCCAGCGCTGGGGTCCGACATGGCAGATGACCGCTCCTCGTTCCCCTCCCGTTGTTGAGTTTCTCCGCTGCTCGCAGAGTGGTGGCGGTCTGAGTTTGCGGAGCAGGACGGGATGTCGAGAGCCAGATCGGCGTAGGGAGTACCCTTCAGACTGTGGCCCAAAAAAACTAGGCTGCCCATGACGTGCTCAAAGTCTGTAACATTAAAAAGGAAAAATTGAAACTCTAAAGCAACCATACGGTGCAGGGTCCAATGGGATCAAAAAATTGCGGTTGTTGCACGAGATGAAAGGCGGCCATTCGAATGTTGCGATTGGCAGCGTCGTTGACCGTATGTCCCACAGTGTAGGCACGTCACCGGTGACTTGTGCGTGAAGTAGATTTTCGTAGCATCCACAGTACTCTCTTTTCCCTCACGGAAGTCAAACTATTACTGTAGGCTTTTCCAACCAGATTGTGAGATTTTATGTTTACCAATGTTCGGCAGTCTTCCGGCTTCGCTAGGGAAACGCGTCAGATGCTCAGGGCATACTGCACTATTCCTTGAAGAGTAGGAGAGCCCTGGTAGTAGCATGAAACAAAAAGAGGAATTGTAGCCAAAGATTATGTCTACCAAGTAGATTGCGATCCGTCAAAGAAGTTCGAGGTGCAAGTTGGAAGATCAAAAAGAGCACCCACTTTTACGGAATTAATATATATGTTAGTAACTCTTCGAAGTGAACACAAATCGACATTTTTCAGTTTGGAAGTGTTTCAGTGAGAATAACACACGATGAGGGCGTGCGAATTAATCGTGCTGCATGATCACGAATACTGCCACCACCTTAAGCAACTCTTCTCTGGGGAAACACTTACGGATTTAAGCCATTGGTTCGCATCGATTTATGGTACCTACTCAACATGCACTCTGAAGCGCATGCTGTCAGTACAGGGTTTCGGGGATTATCGACTGATGGGGGCATTTTCGTCATCCGATGGACTGTGAACTAGGTCGCCATGATTCCTTCTTAACGAAGCGTTTATAATATCACACCTCGATGCCGCATCCCGGCTGTTTATTTCTAGTTTACGTGCCCACCAGTGCGTCCCTACTCATCTCCCATCGCCTTGACCCTGTGTTTCCATTGAAACATGATAGGTTTTGAATACTGAATGAGTTGGATGCCTCGCAAGTTGATGAAACAGGCCTGCACAGCATCGCTGGTTTCAAGTACTTCGTTATATCATGCAAGCTGCCTAAGTCCGGGAAATTGAATGGAAAACAAAAAACTATGGCGCCAAACGCTGGTTAAAGCGTGATCCTGCTTGAGTAAGTGCACATACTGTCAAAAAGTGCCACTTTATTGCATTAGTATGCAAAAAGAATTCCAGGTTGGTCCTGTGTTGGCGAAGTTGAGGCGATTTCGGGTCACTTAAAGATTTATTGTAACCGGAGCGGTGAATGAATTTAGGAAAATCTCCCGTTATCAGAAAATTTAAAGGTACATTGCTGAAACTCAGGGGCGATATTGCAGGAGAAACCTGCTCTTAAGAATCTTAATAACGTAGCGATTGCTCAGGCATTCGAGTACAAAAAGCCATCCATTAGTGACAAATTGGTGTTGATGGGGTGAAAGGCGGGTGGTCACTTAATTTGTGGTATGGGCGGCTTTATTGTATTATTGAAGCGCACAGCTTGGAGAAATAACCATAACCACGTTATCCGTTGTTTTCATTGATGACTGCATTAGGGGACCTAGACTGTGATGTCATCCTGCTCGCTGACGAGATAAATTGTGGACGCTTGTTCATAATGCGGCGTACATCGACCACCTGCAAACAGACTTGAACCAGATCGAGGACTAATTGAAGCACCGAGTTAGGCCCTTGAAGAAGTTTCTTCGAATCGGCGGCTGGAGTATCTAACTCGAGGATTTACTCTCGAAACGGTACATCCTTGCAACCCGGTGACAGTCAGAAGAACTAGGGCGTGTGGAGTACATCTTCACTCAAACTAACAATGAAATGAGATGAATTGGTCAAGTCAGCCATGTCTATATTGGAACTCATTAAAAGAGCATTTACGAAGTTTGACAAAGAGAACTCCAAAATATTTGGAATCCTCTGCAACTGCATCTGGAATACGTTTTACCGGAAACCTTAGACCGTCAAGGAATGCCCCATCTAAGAGAATGTTCAGAGGCGGGAGACAAGAATATTCAAAGAGCTAGTATCACTGTCCTATGCAAACAGACCGTCGACCCTCAACCTCTTTTCCTTTCCTAAGGGCGGCTGAGAAGGGAAGAGACATGATTTCTGGAACAAGAGCTGTATTAGCCCGACGTTTCGGATTCCCAAATAAATTCATCACCACCACTACCATCATCATCCCCATCCTCCCATCACCCCATCATCATCATCATCATCATCATCTTCTTCTAATACTCATATTGACTGAGATTGGATATGAATGGCTGATGACGGCTAATAAGTCACAAATGGCCATTCCGGTCTCCCTTGTCTTTGTCGGTTCCACTTAAAAATCATATGCTTCACGTCGCTATGCGACAGCCTGCGAGGGCTCTAATGTGAAATCCAGGGCACAACGGAACATGCATGTTCCTCAAGCAGATCGGTGAGCCACACACTATCATCATATTCCCGATCGCAACCGACAAAACAACGAGCCCGTGGCTCAATGGTAGAGCGTTCGACTCAATTACCAAAGGTCACGGGTTCGAATCCCAGGTGGTCCACACTTGGGATTGGGTATTACTGGCTGATGACGGCTAATAAGCCAGAAATGGCCATTCCGGTCTCCCTTATCTTTGTCGGTTCTACTTAAAAATTATATGCTTCACGTCGCTACGCGACCGCCTGCGAGGGCTCTTATGTAGCTCCATGGCACAACGCAACATGCATGTTCCTCAAGCAGATCGGTGAGCCACACCTCACTATATATATATATAGATATATATATATATATATATATATATATATATTTTTGATAAGATGGAAACCGACAAAGACAAAGGGAGACCGGAATGGCCATTTCTGGCTTATTAGCCGTCATCAGCCAGTCATACCCAATCCCAGGTGTGGATCACCCGAGATTCGAACCCGCGACCTTTGGTCATTGAGTGTAACACTCTACCATTGAGCCACGGGCCCGTTGCTTTGTCGGTTGTGATCGGGAATATGGACTATGAATGTGTGGTGTTCACCGATCTGGTTAAGGAAAACTTATGTTCCGCTGTGCCTTGGAGCTCACTTTAGAGCCCTCGCGGGCAGTCGCATAGCGACTTGAGATATATTTTGATAAGATGGAACCGACAAAGACAAGGGAGACCGTGGCTCAATGGTAGTGTTACACTCAATGACCAAAGGTCGCGGGTTCGAATCTCGGGTGATCCACACCTGGGATTGGGTATGACTGGCTGATGACGGCTAATAAGCCAGAAATGGCTATTCCGGTCTCCCTTGTCTTTGTCGGTTCCATCAGTGATTTTTGACTCAGGCTATCACGCCCAATTTGCGCAGGCACCTACTTAAACTACGCACAGGGAAAGCTAGGATCGGTGGACACTAATTTTGCTTCGGTAACAGAGTGGCTGGAGCGTGGAATGCTCTGTCTGCTGATGTTATTATCTCTTCATGTGCGGATTCAATGTAGACCTAACTCGGCACACATCAAGCTACCAGCCACATACACGAGTAATACAACAACGTTATAGTACGATAAGTAATGGGGTGTAGGAGTACTAGTTAGGGGTAGCACCACACAGATAGCATTTGGTCGCTCCATTTGTCTCGTACAGGTGGTGAATGCTCCTGTGGCCGCCTCTAACTGGTACCCAACTCTCACCTGTGGCTCCTCGTAGTTGGGATAAGTAATGAGCTAGTGTTTATTCTTTTACGTTTTCAGACAGCTACTCGCTTGTCACATGCAATTATGCGACAAATCGCCTTGTGACTGTTCTTTATATTTTAGTGCATTTTATTCGACCTTTTCGTAAGCAATAGAGTTCGGAGGTGTTAGCATATCCTTCCCTAAATAAACTGAACTAAACGGTAGTGCAGGCTCCCTGATGCGATCTTAACCACTCCTGTAGTAGCCTGGCACATGTGGTGTCGCGTGTGGCACGGGTAGACAAGCTGTTTGGCTGCATCAACCACCGTACCCACGGCCACCTCCGGTCGCCTTGACGTGGTCACGCCACTGGAGCAAGATGAGTGATGACCGCCGCTTAGTCTTCTTCCACTCCTTGCCACTACCCCACCAACCCAACCGCACACACCCTGTTCCGGCCAGTAGTTAAAGCCACCTCGTCGCCAGACTCCTTGCTTTTTTGCAGAAAACCGTCTGTGCATGACAGCAATTTATGGAGACCACCGGCAGGAAATAAAAGTCCAGCAGTGGGTTTAGGACAAACGGCACATCGACGGACTTGGTAGCATGGAACAGCGTGCGAGGACCCGGACTTCGTGAATGTCTCATAAAACGCTCCAACCCACGATGAGGCCGCATGGACAAGCACGCCAGAGTGGTCCGGTGGCTATTGGCCGTTTTGCTGGCCGCATGTCTAGTGCTGTGAGGGTGGCCAAAGAGGTTGGATGTATGTTACGCTCTCTAGTAACCACCTGGCCGCTGATAGCGCGCTTTTCTATACAGTTAAGGGGTGAGTTTGCAGACGGCGGCCGTCGCAAAGCGGTAAAGTGGTTGAGGAAAATTTCTCAGGATCTGTTACCGTTCCCGGTTGATCAATGACTTTGAGAGGGATTGGGAGTCATCTAAGAACCTTATGGTTCAAATCCCCGATAAACTAGACTGAAAGTATTTCACGAACACGTGCTCAGAGGCCTCTGTTCCAAAACAACATTTTCGAGTCAGGTTCGCATGCCTCAAACCGAGTCCAACAAGGACGCGAAGGAGCATGTTTCCAACGGAATAGCTACCTCTGCGAATGTCTGAATTAACAGAAAGGCTACGTTACGAGCTAAGGAGATTACACTTTGGGAGAAAATTTGCCGCTGGGTTGCGGTCTACGGAGAGATGCGGTATGTGATCTGATGCCCAGCACCGGGAGGAAAGATTTCGTTTAAAAATAAGGATGCAGTACATTTTTAAGTGTGGAGGGGTGTGCCCGCGTAAAGGACAGACAGACCTGCAGGGGAACTCCTTGGCATAGGGGCACAAAGCTGCGCATATACTCGAGCACTGCGGTTGGCTTGTCCACACACTGCTGAACCCTCATCAGGAAGTCTAGCTTCGCGAGGACATACTCCAGCTGACGAGCCTTGACTCCTAGGCTGTCGCAGTGCTTCGCAAGCCACCTGAAGCGACGGAGGTGAAGGTGGGAAATGGAAGGCGCGTGAGCAAAAAATTACAAAATCAACAACAATAATAGGCTGGAGGAGAGAGGACGAGCATTTGCCACAAGCACAATGCAGCCTTACCCACAGGACACTGAGACACGATTGTCCTTCTTGGTAGCCTCTGTGAAAACACGAGTCTTTTCAGCTTGCTGTTGAGTGAGGGGGTAATGAAAGGTTTCCTTCGTATTCAATGCATATGCTTAGGTTGAAAGGCTCTCAGAAACTTTCAATGCGATTTATTCGTCTATCATTCAAATCTAGTCTATGGAAACCGGTTTAGCAGTGGGCAATCTGTTCGACTTGCCGAGCAGAAAATCAGGTCAGGAAATCGAGGTCTGGTTACATGGGGCGTATACAACCAATCGCACGAACCATCAATGCTAAGGTCAGTTAAAGGCGGTGAAGACAAAATGGTGAATTGTAAGGTCTAAATGCAAATGGTGTCAAAAAAATTCACCGTACATCTCGGAACACATACGCGCGCATGGTTCGTAGACAGACGAAGGTGCAACCCTAGGGTCTTTCGGTGCTTCCTTTCCATGCCTCGCCTAACTTAAGGTCAAACTAGTTATGTCACTCGCTAGCGATTAGACCAGGTCGGTGAGAGTCGCGGACGTTGGTGCCAAAACAGCCATCGTCGATTGACATTCGTGGGTGCGGCTGGATAATCCCGACATGACCATTCCAGTGTCCTAGTCTTTGGTGGCACCCTTTTCAGCATGAACATGCAGAGAAGGAGTTACGACAAAGACCAGAGAGGCTGGGATGGTACTTCTGACTGATTATATGTCTTCATCCCAGGTCTGTATGACCCCGGGTTCTAATCCGGTTTATTAAATCATTGAACATTAAGTCGTCCAAAGCACCACCTTTGGCCACGAGAATATTAATAGTAAGGGTGCGATCGGTAAATATTCCCATGTTCTGACCCCAATCTTAACACTGGCCCCAACCCAAACATTCAGTCAAACCCTTATCTCCCCTAAGATAGAGGGAGGATCCTATTCTCGTGTTTTGCTATGCGAGCACTGATAGCTGGTCGGTGAACCGCATGAAACCCTGCAACAAGTGTGATAAAACGCGATTTAAGTACCAAAGAAAAACTCCAGGTTAGTTTATAAAGTGTTGCGCAGCCACATCTATCGAATGCTCACCCTTGAAAATACCCCTATGTAACCAACATGCACTTCTATATGAAGTTACGTGTATGCGGTCAACCGTGTTGGTGGTTGTGAAAATATACTAATATGTGCAAGATGTGAATCAAAGAAACAGGAGATGCGCCTTTCTACATTCCCCACAAAAACAAATATATAAAAAGACAAGGTCAATTAAGGTAACCAAATGGTAAACAAAGCATAAATATGTGAAAGCAAAGGACGGGGGCTTACGATTTGGCAGGTTCAAGCTTCCCAAACCGTAGGGCCGCCACCATTTCACCGATTTCACAAAAATGCTTGAAGCCTATGTCCTCCTCGGATAGACCCACCTCCTGTCGAAGAGAGTATTGTTGCGTTTACAGGCAAAGAAAGAAAAAAACGAATAGTAGCTCCTGTAAAGAATAAAAATTAAGAAGGTTCTAGAGCTGTTAAGAAGCGCGAGGCGTAGAGGACTACTGTCTAGCGGCAAAGACGCCGGGAAGAACGGTCAGGCGGCAGCGAAATCATATGATTGTAAGAAAACCGCTGACAGAACTTATAACTTACAAGTTAACACAGCTACTTGGGAGGCGTATGTACACATCTGAAGGACAACATTTCTAGATTATAATCTGGCAGAGTTCAAGTTTACAGCAGAGCGGAAATTGGGGGGTGGGGGCATTAACGGGAATCAAGGGCTCTGAAGAAGTACTCACTCTTGCAAGCTGGATAGCAACAGGGCCGTAACCATTGCGGATAAGATCCTCGATAATAATGGTCGCAAAGAGTTCCTCCCTGCTCATATTGTCGGCACTCTTGTAGAGGAGAGATTCCGGTGCTGGGTCTACACTGCTGTCGCTCATGCTCCTGATAGAGCCCATATTGATGTAAGAGGCAACATTGGACAGGTCCTCCACGAACGTCTAGAAAAGGTGTTTTGGGCAACTTGAAAGGGGACCAAAAGGATGCAACTACCTTTGACACGCTAACCCCAAACTTGGAGATGCTTGTGTGGACTTCGCGGTGCTTTTTGATAGCATCTGCATAAAAGGCTTTTACCCTGTCAAGAAGTACTCGCAGTCTTTTCCGTTCATTCTCTGGAAGAGCCTCGTCTGAAGTTCACAAACAAAAGCCAAATATTAAAAAAGCGTGGATTTCAACATTAAATTCTGAAGAAGGCGTAACGCATCTTGCGATAAGACGTTCCTTGTTGGGGAAAATGGGATACCAGTGGATCATGCCTGATCTAGCTGGTCTCAATTTTCGCGAATTGTACCTCTCCACGTCCGACGATCGGGAGAGCACGACCCATCCGTTCCTTCAATAACCGAGGCCAAATATAAAAGATTTAATAACCACTCGGCGAAGTGTGTTGAAATCAGGTTTTGAGCTCACTTCATAGCCAATGCTGCCAGATGGAGAAGGGTGCCGGGTCGAAAGCAGCAATATTTACCTAATGAGGTAGACGACAAAAAACGTACTCAAAGCATCTTAACCATCCTTCTTGTATGGTGTACGGTATCCCCGCCATATTGTCGAAACTAATGCGGATTTTCTTATTTGAGACGAAGTCGACGTACTTCATTTGAAGGACAGCTCTTGGGTAAGGACGGTCAAACCCCTCCAGTTTTCGTTCATTTTTCACAAGTAAAACGCAGTACTGAACCGTATGGAGGGAGTGACCACACAGATGCACGGCGTACGCGAATTTTCGTGGCTATGGAGATATCACGAACGATTTATGGACACTTGAAGGACTGCGAAAACCCTGCGACCAGCATCGATTCGGGATACGATGTTATCTGAATAAGCAGTCACGCAGTCAGAATTGAGAGTTCTGGGGTGTGAAAGTACCGCCCACGTGATAGCTCAAGACCACCTAACGCCTGCTCATGTATCCAAAGGGCAGACTCGCCGAAAGCTTTCTCATGAGTTTAAGGATTTCGATGAGGTGTGGTGATCCTCACCTCGTAATGAACCAGTAATCGAGCGGCCAGAGCAATGCTACCTTCTAGCCGGTTGACTACTAGATCAGCTAACCAGACTCCATATCGTATACGCTGAAGCAAATTAGTCTGAAGTACTCAAACAACCACTGAAATGGTGAATAGGTGTTCGCCAGTCTGTTCGTCTGACAACTATGGGATAACTAGTAACTCACACTTCCCTAAAGGCAAAAGTTCACCCTTTGCTGTCGAGAAGACGACCATTAGGAAGAGCGACCGAACTAGCACAATGTCGCGACCACCCACGAACAGTTCATGGATAAAATATGGAAGCATTATAAGGTGCATGTTTCGAAAAGGTTCTTACTGACCAAGCAAGTCTGCTTTATCCAACTCTTCTGTTGATGGTGGATTCGAGTGAGAAGCCGAAATTGCATGCTAATAAAGCTCTTGTTTTCGTGATTTTGTCTCCTTCCTCGCTATCTCTTCTGGAGACCGTGGGTCACAGTCAATTTTAATCGGACACCGAGGCGTCTTTAAGTGAGTGAGGTTGAATGGGCAACATGTCCCTTCTGCCTTGGGCTCTCTCTCTCTCTCTCGAGCCCGCCCAGCCCCAAGGCAGAACGGACTAGTGAGTACCGTAAATGATTGGTGAACGCCTGTCAGACAGTGTTAATATTCCTGATCGAAACCGGCCAAATAACGAGCTAAATGATTACAGCGTTGGAAATCTGATCAACAGGGTTCAAGTCAGAAGAAGGCGTTCTAATCTCCCTTGTCTTTGTCGGTAATGTCTATACAACTAACCGCTGTGCGGCTGCTGGTGGGGCTCGAGAGAGCTCCAAGGCAGAACGGGACTACTGAGTCCTGTAACCGATCGGTGAGCATCTGTCAACCAATATACGATCATAGTAAAAACAAGTCCCGTGGCGTAAACAAAAAGAAATAGGCAACCACTAAGACAGTTATAATTTGGGTATGAATCTTCGAACGATATGGGGTCGCACATCACTAGAAGTCTAGTGTGGAGGGCATCGACGGGTGTGCGGCGATTTGCTATACGAACAGGCTCAAAGTGCAAGAGCCACATAACCGGATGCGTGCGTGAAATTTAACCGGCCAATTAAGTACTGGACCGGTGGATTCTTCAGTGACCGAGAGGTGGGTAGTTAAATATGGGGGTAGTGCTGAGTTATACATACTAATGAAAGAAATCGCCCAATTTTCCTTCGGTAAAATGACGAAAGCACGTTTGGAGACAAGTTTGTTGCCACAGGCAAAAAACACGATGCGGTGCATCCTCTCAGTTAACTGTGTGATGTCTCATTGGAGACTATTAAAACACGTAAGACCGAAGCCAACCTTACCTCGTGCACCTGACCCCATCAACCCTAAGCTCAGTATCACAAAGAATTTCGTTCTTGGTTTAAAGTTGCGGCAATTCCAATCAGAGGATGCAGAATACCCGTTGGCGAGCATACGTATGCTTTTGATATACTTTCGCCGTGTGGGTACATATACATTAACATTTAAAACATGTGATCAGAAGACTATACGGGAGGTTCCATAAGCGACTGCAACCTCGGACGCCCCCAACCAGTAGGTACACACCCCTCGATTGTAAAGTACCGGAGATTCACAAGGAACGTCTGCCAGTTTGTCCGATGTCGGAGGTGCGAAACTCTTCCTATCCTGCGACAGCGAAGCGGACAGCAGAAAAATTCAAGTCCGTACAGCATCAGCTAGCACCACGTAGCCATCTAGATACCTTCGAATTCATTGACGATGTCAATGACAAACATAAATGACAGAATAATGTTCTCGTTGGATGTCACATCACTCCTTACAAACGTCCCTGCTACTGAGGTATTCGACTATATCTTCGGATTCCTATTGACAAATCAGCAGGACATATTAATACTGACGAATGCGCTAAAGGAATTATTACTAATATGCACACTAAATTTGCTGCTAACTTTTGACAACCAACTATACTGACAAATATACGGCATTGTTATGGGCTCGCCTATTGGACATCTAACCGATTTCTTCACGGGCAAACTGGAAAATTTTCCATTAAGCAATCAGCTCAATAAGCTAAGAAAAATTGGACGCTACGTTGATCCAATCTTTGTAAACGCCACAACAAAAACCGACGTAGCTGCTCTCTAATCTGTAGTAAATCAAGTACATCCGTCCAGAAAGTTCATGTTGGAGGTGGAAACGGCAGGTTCACTCTATTTTTTAGACGCTCTTCTAAGCCGAAGACCTGAAGGAAGCATCCGAATGAGGGTTTATCGAAAGAAAACCTGGTCTGGAGAATATACGATTTTCGACAGTTTCGAACCCCTTCAACCGAAACGCAGCCTAGTCTACTGTTTGGCGCAAAGGGCTAGATAAAACTGCTCGACAGACAATATCGAATAGCTTACAAAGACGCAGGATCTGCTTCGCGAAAACGGCTATCCTGATAGATTACGAAGAATATTACCCATAGACCATATAAAACCTACCACACTGTCAAAAAGAAAATTCTATTCCCCAAGGTCCCCCTTCAAGACGCCTTGACCAAGCCGTTTTACGAACCGCCCAAGCAGTGAGTTCGGATATTATTCTCGATTAAGGTTGTTTTACACAAATATAAGGACAGCTTACCACCTCAGACCACTTCTAACTGCACTTACTCATTTATTCGCTCCCGCTGAGCCAGTTATATTGGTTGCATGAGTCTAATGAATAAAATAACACCTCCCGGCATGGCTGAGAGAAGACGAAGTTGAGGGAATAAGCGGGGCTATTCTCGCACATACTGTTGATTCCGGGCAACGTGTGGATGCCAACGAAGCCTCTCGTGTAATTTATAAGGTTCCAACAAAACTATCTCAAGTCACTAGGTCATCGTCTGCAAACAACTATATAAACTATTGCATCTGGTTGAGGACGCCGGTCTTGTGCGCACAAAAGAACCTCCTGACAGCTCCATGTCATCTGCATTTCCTCTTTTGAACAGTTTCACCTAATACTCACTATCGCCTGACCCTTTTACTACCGCCTCCAGTCTATTTGCACATCCCATTTTTTTTGAAAAGACGAATATTACTGATTATGTTTTTAACTTCAGCCTCGTCCTCCTAAAAATGTGCTGGCCCGATGATAATTGATCAAAGCAAACGTATATGGAATTCGGAACATTTGACAGGATTCTAGGAAGGTGATTAGTGTGCGAAGTCATGATACAGCGTTCTAGGTAGCATATACAGAGGATACGAAATAGAAGCATCTGGTAAGTGAGCATTAGCGTTCTTATTGAGCCAAGACCGTGACCGTTCCCAATACTTTATTACCCTATTTTCAACGCCCTTTTAACGACAGCTGGTGAAATAAAATTAAAACCAACGTCCAATAAATCATGTATCAGTTAATTTTCTTTTGGTTTGTTTGCGGTGAACGGGACGATTTTTGAGAAGCCACATAGGCTTGCCAGCTAATCCCGGATTAATTTAATCGCGATCATTAATAAGACAGCTTCGGTACGATCAAAAATCGCCTACCATTATTGCATCAAATTTGGCGTACAAATTAAAAGTGAAAAATTTACTGAAGAACAGAATACCGGAAATTGACAGGAAATGTTAATAAAAATATACGAACCTGCGGCCCTGCCTCCCAGTTCTGCATTAAGAGACTGGAGCTCGGATAAGATCTCGGTGTATTTAACTATAAAAGGATCCTTAAAAATATCCAGCCTCTCTTCGATGTTAATAGCTTCTCTAGAAAGTTTGCTTAACTTCTCTATCACTGGTCCCATTCTTAGAACCCATTAATTATAAATCACCCTCCCTGGTTTAAAGCCAATAAAACAATGACACCTGTAGATAACGGGGTTTCTTGTCATTACAGAATTCCATATCGTATATGAATCGATTTTTCACTAATATTTGCTTATCTAAAGCCAAACTGAACGTATATTTTCGGTAAAAACGCGTGGAAGGAACACTAACTGGTGCAGGATCTCACAGTGACAAAACAGAGCAGGGGTACATTTCTTTGATTTTTCACGGATAAAGAAGCGAAATTATTTCTGATACGTCAATTTACAGTCGAATTCGCTGACTGAGGGACACTTGGAGTCGTTTTTCAGGTATTTAATTCAATCTAGCACAGGAGAGTTGAACAAAAAATTCCGACCCTAATAGATGGAAAAACTTGAGACAGGCAAACAAAAGTACGACCAACTGGTCTGTTCCAAACGAAGGTTCAGGTCATTTCAGTTCAGTCTTTTAGAGGAAAATAGGCTTATGCCTTTGAACTCCCTATTTGTTACATAAAAATCGGAAGCATTCGAAGCAATATAAAGAAGTTACTGGGACATAACAATCGCCTAAGGTAAATTATTCCACGGATCCATGACATGGTTTTTGAAAAAATACTTCCTCGCATTCAATCTTCCTTGTGGCACCCGTAAACTAAATGGATAACCTCGGAGATTAGTCGTAGTGGCAAGTTGGGAAAAGTCATCACGTCGGAGGGTGCAATGCTTGCCACGCACGATACGGAAGGTTTGTATCAAGTCCCCGCGCAACTGTCTACAACTCAGATGATAGAGCTTAAGGTTATTAAGACGGATCTCATATGGCAGTTT
>WEDG01001368.1:0-10000 GCA_017591395.1 Schistocephalus solidus | reverse complement strand
GATCCAGCTTGCGGTGACGGCCCGGTATAGGTCCGACGCTCCAGCGCCATCCATTTTCAGGGCTGGTCAATTCGGCAGGTGAGTTGTTACACACTCCTTAGCGGATGCCGACTTCCATGGCCACCGTCCTGCTGTCTATATTAACCAACACCTTTTGTGGTATCTCATGAGCGTCAGCGTTAGGCACCTTAACCGGGCGTTTGGTTCATCCCACAGCGCCAGTTCTGCTTACCAAAATGGCCCACTTGGCACTTCGCAGACATTCAGCGCCCGACTCCTACAAAGCGAGCCGGGCATCTCACCCATTTAAAGTTTGAGAATAGGTTGAGCTCGTTTCGAACCCAGTACCTCTAATCATTCGCTTTACCGGATAAAACTGATCTTGCGAATGAGTGCCAGCTATCCTGAGGGAAACTTCGGAGGGAACCAGCTACTAGATGGTTCGATTAGTCTTTCGCCCCTATACTCACGTTTGACGATCGATTTGCACGTCAGAATCGTTGCGGTCCTCCACCAGAGTTTCTCTGGCTTCAACCTACGCAAGCATAGTTCACCATCTTTCGGGTCTTATCGTGCACGCTCCTGCTCCGCCCCGATGACGCGCCGGCTCCAGCCCAGACCGCAGAACGATCCACGCCTTTCCAACGACCACATCATGGGACGGGCCGGTGATGCGACCACTGCTCTTCTGCCTGGTGCTGAACGCGCAAGGCGAGGTGCGAGAAACAGTGGCATCTCACCACATCCCGAGAACAAGTCGAGACTTCACTTTCACTGCGCCTTTGGGTTTCGTGGGACCCATTGACTCGCGTGCATGATAAACTCCTTGGTCCGTGTTTCAAGACGGGTCGGGTAGCTCGTCTACCACAACACCACAGACTGTTTGGCCCACGCCGACTCGTACAGGAGGCGCCGCATGTAAGACCACCCAACACCAGACCACTGCCGGACCTGCTTTGCGCAGGCAACACGACGATCAGACCCAGCAATTGGCAGCCCACAGCACACCCCACGCCCACATGCAGTGTGCGCACGAGCCAGAACCTAGAGACCGACAACCCTGGTGCCCTGCACAGTTATTCATACCACCGTAGCCCACCAGGACATCCGCCGGCGACTGCACAACAAAACCAACCGACAGACAGACCCGTTGACGACCAGTGCTCGATAACACGTGTGCATGCAATGCCTACACACGCCGCTCACTGAATTCGCCCGTGATGATCGAAGCTCAGCCGACGACCCCTTACAAAGGAGCCACCGACCCAACCCGACTTGACTACGGCAGACTGGCAGTTCCACCAGTCGTGGTGCTCACCAAATAGAGGAAGTGCATTGGCCGGTCCATCCACACTATGCGCAGACAGACAAAACAGCCGGCTCCGGCAACCTCCCGGAACACCGATCCTGCCCCTCCCGAGGGAAGACCAGGCCCACTACTTCGCAGTGGACTGTCCGTCCGACAGACGCGCCAGGCGCGCATACACACCGACCAACTGAATCCTCTAGGCTTGCAGCTTGACGCCACCCGTTTACCTCTATGCGGTTTCACGTACTGTTTACTCTCTCTTCAAAGTACTTTTCAACTTTCCCTCACGGTACTTGTTCGCTATCGGACTCGTGCTTGTATTTAGCCTTGGATGGAGTTTACCACCCACTTTGGGCTGCATTCCCAAACAACCCGACTCGAAGGTCGACCTGGTGAATTGCCTCACATGTCTGAACCTCCACTCGCACGGGCCTTTCACCCTCTCTGGGCCAAATCCAGGGAACCATACTCAGTGCTGGACTTCGAGTGGAGTGGCAATCCCGCGAGCCGACCCAAACACCACATTGCCTAGCAGTAAACCTACCGCAGGCTTCGGTGTTGGGCTATTCCCTCTTCACTCGCCGTTACTAGGGGAATCCTGGTTAGTTTCTTTTCCTCCGCTTAGTGATATGCTTAAGTTCAGCGGGTAATCACGACCGATCCGAGGTCAGGCAATATAGAGTAGGAAGCAGTAGCACCTATCCACCCCTCCTCCATCCACAACCGGCATTGGCACTCATCGTGCGCCCCTCCAACCTCATCACCACTGCCATATATATATATGTGCTAGAGCTCGCACGGCGTGCCACACACACACACATACTGAGCCACGGCCAGTGCGCACCGGCGCCCATCCACACAAACACTGGATCAATGGACGCAGGCTAATACACAAACGCACTAACACACTTGCAATGCCCTGATGCGCGCACACACCACACACACACAATGCACCATCAGGACAAGCAAGAGGCATGGGATGAGGAGAAGCCGCGCTCCAACCGCCGCCGGAAGGCACACACAGGAGAAGGAGGCTACTCGCTTACATGCCATAAAGGCCACATTAAGAAGGAGCCATTGCAGCCTGGCTCTCGTTCTTCACCGCCGCCGCCGCCGCTGCCACTACCACCACCACCTCCAACCCTGAGGAGGAGGAGGGAAGCAGCAGCAGCAGCAGCAGCAGCAGCAGCAGTAAGAGGACCGAGTTATCCCGCCAGTTGGCAATCTTCCGCCACGGCTTTTAGCGCACCGTGATAGTTTATAAGCCGACCCTCGGTTAGACGTGGCCGTAGGCAAGCCTACGGCCGCAATGTGCGTTCAAGAGGTCGATGTTCAAAGCAGTCTGCGATTCACATTAATTCACACAGTTGGCTGCGCTCTTCATCGACACACGAGCCGAGTGATCCACCGCATAGAGTTGTACTTTCGACCGATACGGTCATATGACCACCGGTCTTGTTAGGCACACTCGAACTTGGGATGGCTGGCCAGCGGCCAAACAACCAACAAGGAGGCACCGCCGTGCTCCACTAGATAGTAGAGCATACAGCGAGAGCATGGGAGAACCACGCTCACAGGGTGTAAAAACACAGTCACAACAGTACAAAACAACTGACACATAGTGGGGCGCTGAGACCTGATCACTCACTCACTCACTCACATGAGTGGATCCGCGACCCGAGTCTTACTGCCTTGCACTCGCACGAGGAGCAGCCGCGCAAACCCAACAACGCAACCTCGTACGTGCACTGCCCTGTCACCCCGGTGTTCACTGGCTATCTCCTCACCCTACCACTACCACTGCCGCCGCCGCCGCCTGACAACCCACAGGCCGCAGGAGGACAACAACAGCAACAGCAGCAGCAACAACAACGTAGCAGCAGGACGAAAGGAGGAAAGCGAGCACACCTGGCGGGCAGCCGACAGGCCAGACACCCCACCGCAATAAGGTTGGATCGTCATGACCGACAGATCCGACGCATACCACCACACACGCACGCACGCACGCACGCACACATGCATGCATGCATGTACGGCAGCAGCAGTAAGAACACGAGATATATAAGTGCATATTCTCGCATACAGACGGAACGTGTAATGATCCTTCCGCAGGTTCACCTACGGAAACCTTGTTACGACTTTTACTTCCTCTAAATGATCAAGTTTGGTCGTCTTCGGCACCTGTCGAGCACCAACCTTGCGGCTGGCACTGCAATGGCGCCAATCCGAGGACCTTACTAAACCATTCAATCGGTAGTAGCGACGGGCGGTGTGTACAAAGGGTAGGACGTAATCAGCGCAAGCTTATGACTTGCACTTACTAGGAATTCCTCGTTCACGGGGAACAATTCCAAGCCCCGATCCCTGTCATGACGGTGATTGACCAGTTTGCCCAACCCTTTCGGGCCAGAAGGTCAGACTCGTTGGCACCGTCATTGTAGCGCGCGTGCGGCCCCGGACATCTAAGGGCATCACAGACCTGTTATTGCTCAATTTCGTGCACATTCGTAATGCTTGTCCCTCTAAGAAGTAGACACACCTGCGCCGTACCCGGAGGCTAGCGCTGAACCCACCGCTCACACCTCCTACCGCAGTCCACGCCACCACACGTGCGCGCACCACTGCCCTGGAAGGGCTCGCAGCACACGCGCGCAGAGAAATGCGCGGCCCGACAGTAGTCAGCTGAAGTGAGCAGTTTCGCCAAAAACGCCGCCAGCACAGGAACAGAGGACAGGCGTACTAATTAGCAGGCTAGAGTCTCGTTCGTTATCGGAATTAACCAGACAAATCGCTCCACCAACTAAGAACGGCCATGCACCACCAACCACCAAATCAAGAAAGAGCTATCAATCTGTCAATCCTCACAGTGTCCGGGCCGGGTGAGTTTTCCCGTGTTGAGTCAATTAAGCCGCAGGCTCCACTCCTGGTGGTGCCCTTCCGTCAATTCCTTTAAGTTTCAGCTTTGCAACCATACTTCCCCGGAACCCAAAGACTTAAAGGTTTCCCGGGGACTGCCCGTGGGGATGGTTAAAATACTACCACCACGGATCGTCAGTTGGCATCGTTTATGGTCAGAACTAGGACGGTATCTGATCGTCTTCGAGCCTCTGACTTTCGCTCATGGCCAATGAAAAACATGCTTGACGAATGCTTTCGCTTTAGTTTGTCTGGTTACGGTCCATGAATTTCACCTCTAGCGCAACCATACAAACGTCCCCGCCTGTCTCTTGATCATTACTTCGGATCCGAAAACCAACGAAATAGAACCGAAGTCCTATTCCATTATTCCATGCAAAACTTTTCAGGCGACATCGGCCTGGTTTGAGCACTCAAATTTGTTCAAAGTAAACGTGCCATCCGCCCATAGACACCTTTTTGAAGGGCATCCAAAGGCATGCAGACGAGCCGACGGACCCTACTGTCGCAGAGCACCGCCTGACACTCGCCTACACCTGCGGGTATTTCACCACAGACATGGTTGAAAGGTGACACCACTGCCACGCCAACTCGAGCATGACCATGCCTGGGCAAGGGGCACCGAGCGAAGCAAGGTCCCACCTACACCGACACAATCAGCCGAGGACTGGCAGGCGACAGTGATACCGAGATCCAACCACGAGCTTTTAACCGCAGCAACTTTAATATACGCTATTGGAGCTGGAGTTACCGCGGCTGCTGGCACCAGACTTGCCCTCCAACTGATCCTCGTGAAAGGATTTAGAGTTCACTCATTCCGATTACGGAGCCTCAATAAGAGTCCCGCATCGGTATTTTTCGTCACCACCTCCCCGTACTGGGAGTGGGTAATTTGCGCGCCTGCTGCCTCCCTTGGAAGTGGTAGCCGTTTCTCAGGCTCCCTCCGAATCGAACCCCGATTCCCCGTTACCCGTTATCACCATGGTAGGCAGGTCACCTACCATCGAAAGTTGATAGGCAGACATTTGAAGGACCCGTCGCCGACGCAAGGCCGACTGCGATCTGTAACAATTATCCAGAGTCACCAGAAGGACGACAGGCAGCGGAGCTCCCACCCGAAGGCAGAAGAACACTACCTGGTTGGCTTCTGATCTAATAAGTGCACCCATTCCCTCGCGGGTCAGGGCTTCGGGCATGTATTAGCTCTAGAGTTATTACAGTTATCCATTTTAACGGGTATGATCCAATAAACCATAGCTGATTTAATGAGCCATTCGCGGTTTCACCGTATGAAGGCGTGCACTTAGACATGCATGGCTTAATCTTTGAGACAAGCATATGACTACTGGCAGGATCAACCAGGTAGTTCAAACACCGACACGCACACAGCAGGCCTGTACGCATACGCGCCCCACTATCAGCGCGAACACGTGCATGCACCACTGGTGGTGGGACCGGCAACGGCAACAGCCACATCCACACACACACACACAAGAACGGGCTGCTACCACTAGTTTACCGCCCCGCATCCTTCCAGGACTGCGTGAGCAGCAGGAGAATTTACACGCACACAGAGACCGGTGACAGAACCGGCCTGCTAGTAGGCACAGACTGTAGCGACTGCTAGCGCTACACTGCCCTACCAAGTTTATAACAGGCACAGTTGGGTAGGCCTCACCACGCACACGAAACGGCACGGCCCGCCCAACATACACAGGACGGTCAATCTCGTAAGATAAGCACGGAGCGACCAGCTGAATAGCCCTAGCGATGAAACAGACGAGGGCATGGGACACGACAACGACCGCATGGTCATCACCGCCACCACGCCACCCGCAACTTCGCTAGGCGCCATCGCCTAGTACTCACTCCTCTAGATCAGAGAAGACACAGTTCGCCAGACGTATGTGCACAAACCTGTCGCCCACAACCGCCGGTCCCGGTGCGCCCAGGCAACACGACGATCAAAGTGTGGAAGTGGTAGCCGTTTCTCTCGGAATCGAACCCTGATTCCCCGTTACCCATGGTAGGCAGGTCAGCTTCCATCGAAAGTTGATAGGGCAGACATTTTAAGGACCCATCGCAGACGCAAGGCCGACTACGATCTGTAACAATTATCCAGAGGCACCAGAAGGACGACAGGCAGCGGAGCTCCCACCCGAAGGCAGAAGAACGCTACCTGGTCAGCTACAAGTAATTTCGCGCCCGCCGTTGTGGATTCTCCATTTTTCTATAGAAAGTTAAAGGAATCTCAATTACGTCAAGTGAAATAATGGTCTCCGTATATGCGGCCTCTTTGATCACTCCCACATCGCTAGATATAGCAAAAAGATGATGGACGAACTCCTGTAGGAGGATTTGCCTGCAACTTCTTTACTCAAACTTTTAAACCTGTTAGGAGAAATTAACTTTTCACTCACCCAGGAATTTCATTTGCCCTTGAAAAGTAAACTGGCAAAAATAACTTACATTCCTACGTGTCTTCGTACAGTGAAAGAGTGGTGGAACATCGCACAGAACAGTGCACAGCAAAAAGAGTACTTCAACGGCCATTCTAAAGCCACCTTATCTCTCAGAAATGAAGTACTTCATCAGCCTACATTAATCTAGTAATTTCCACTGTCTCAACAGTGAAAAATCGTCAAATAGAATTAAATAACCAGTTCAATTTGTCCTCTGGCGAGGGTGTGTACGTCCATGCATGAGTCAAGAGTCGATATAAAAAGAACTCAATAGTTCGAAGCGAACGCCCAAGTCAACGAGAATGTGTTTAAGCTGACTGAAAGACACTTGAGGAAACCGCAAAACAAATGATGCACAAATTTTTGCTCCCAACGTGTATACCTTAAGGATAGGATAATTTATTTTGATGTGAAAGAAGCCGTTTGCAACAGTCCATGTGATGCATGCGATACATTTATGTGCCTACTTGAAAATCGATAAGGAGGGAGAGCATCTTCCCAAATTCCTATGCGTACGCTAACTTTAGGGCAACCTTTGCTTAGGACGAAGCTCCTTCTGTTGGAATCTTCTCACTCGAGAAAGACTGAACTTTTCATCGCGGAGAGGTCATGCATCCTGCCGAGTTAGTTCAGTCTAAAAAATGACTCAAGGAGAAATGGAAGAGGCTACAATCAAACTGAATCGGCTTTTTACTAATCTACAGTTGCATGTATTTATACTACTTTTTAATATGTGAGTAACCATTTATAGATACCCTTCGATTAGCCACTTGTTTTCCGCATGCAATTACGTAAACCTACCATTTTTGCATTTTCCTTACGTATCAAAGATTTTTTTCTTAGCCACCTTGTTACCAAAAGGGCGTTAAAAGGCATCTACCTACATTTTTCGTAATAAAAACGTACTACTCTATATGATGTCTGGCACAATAGCTAAACATGGTAGTGATCTGAGGCGCATTAAATGTTCACTGTTGTGCATATTTGTTGCATTTATGAGGACGATCTAGGTACGCAGCATCAAAAAAACACAGAACAGATTTCTAAAGCTTTCCAAAAAAATTATTTGACTAGTACTGTATTCTGCGAAAAGTCCCATGTCAAAATTGAAAAAAATTAAGTCGGCAAACATATGTTTTCGGCAATGCATTATCGGGCCGGTACAATTAAAAGGGAAATGAAACTACGAGGTGTTAACAGAGTTTAAAAACTTCTAATCGTTAATATTTTTTTGCACGCCACCAACATAGGGAGGTTGACGTGTAGAGGTCGGACTGGTCGGAAAGTTTATATTACTACTTGAACGAAGATTTTTCAGGTTCAGCAGAAGAATCACGTACTATTCCTAATCTGATTATAGGCAACGAAAACTCAATTAATATTGATTTATTTAGCATATATCCAGAATGTATACCAGGCAAATGAGTACAATAAATACAACGTAACCATCAACGACCAAGGAGTCCTGGTTCGCATCGCAGGTGTTCAAACCTGTGGTTTGGTATGGTTGAATGGCACCCTACATTGCCTTTGTCGGAACTCTCTCGGCATATAGGTACATAATATGGAAAGAAAAAGACGATATTGAAACCAACATTGCATTGTCCTGACGTCTCAAATGTATAAAAAGCGTCCATCGTCGTTGGAGGTGATAGTCGTACCGCGCCTCGCAGGATTTAACGGCCTCCAGGAGCATGGTAACACGGCTTCTCTATCAATCTTTCTGTGGCCCTTTCTACAGTCTACCAGGCTCTCAAGACACTGCTCGAAGAACGAAAGAGCAGATGTCAACCTAGGCCAAAAGTGAATCCAAACACTGGCGAGCCTAAGTCAGACACACACGTAGCCACAACACAACCTAGATCCAAGGAATTTGCAGTCGTCAGTACTGCCAACAGACGAGACGCTAGACAATCAAAGGAGCCAAAAATAATATTGCCAGTCTAAGGCGACGTTCAATGCCACAGTGGGTATGGACGACGTCTGCTGACATCCGAAGTCTGGCCGCCGAAGCGAGGCCTGCAGCTTGAGAACATTCAGTCCCTGTCCTTGTACAATCTATCGACCACGATTCCAGAGCGTATGCATGTGGCAGTCTGCTTCGAGGTCGCCGCTGCCGCTTTGTCCCGCGATCTTTTCCTATCCGTCTTACGCTCCTTGTTAATTCGCTTCTGGGACCGCGTGACACTCGGCGCTAGCATTGCGAGTGCTCGAGGTCAGACTGTATTGCCTCGTTTGCTGATTGGATGAGGGGTGACAAAGGCGCATACACGCGTTGAAGGCTGAAACATCTCAACTGCGAACACGGACATGCATTGGCCGGAACAAACAGCTTTTGGCAGCTGCTTGTAAAGTCTCATGGGGCGCTCTTTTGTTTCAGTGAAAGCTGGTTCAACCCAAAAATGTCTTCCCTAACCTCTGGTTTGGAAACCTTCGTCTTGTCGATTATCCTACTCCGAAAAGCACCACATTCAAAACACGGTCTCTACAACGAGAGGCATTGTGTTTTGCCGACTTGCCGCTCGAATGCCGAGATAACCTCGTCTTACTAGCGCCGTATTTGCATACTGCCACCACCCATTACTACTCGGGGGTGCTGCAAGAAATTCAACTACGACGATAGAAGCTTATTTCCTTTGGAAAGCTCAGGAAAAATGGAGTTATTGTTCAAGAGTTCGCCTAATATCATTTATACCCGGAACGCCCAACTTCGATTCTATTATGTAAGACGTATTTTTTTCAATGCGGACATTCTTCGGGAAAGTCAGCAAACTTCATTATGTAAATTTTCGACGCCCGTATCCCGGACCATCGTCCGACTTGTAGTCGTTTCCAATGACGTCCACTATGTACTCCACAGCAAGGTGAGCGTGAGGACAATGACTTGCGCATGAAGTGGTTTATAATGACAGTACAATTTCGCGGTATCTAGCACACTCTTTTCCTTCTTGCCTAGCTAGGCATCGTATCATGAAGGCGCAGATGGCTGGGACGGTGTAAATCCGCACCTAGGCGTGCGAGGTTTGAGTTGAACCGTCAGTTGATAAACTTCAAAAAACCACGGCTTTTAGAGCATCTTGATACTCTAAAGCGTGCCAGAGTGTTTATAGTGAGAAAGTTTACTGATAGTCCACTTCCTGCCCTCTCTCTTTTTCCCGCCGAACAACTGATGCTGAGATTGAGAAATGCAGCTGGCGCCATGACAATAGTCTGTCTGCACGTGTCAAACCCACAACCTGACCCCCCACAAAAAAACACGAAGATTTCACATCAAGGGGGAGGACGGGTAGACTGTTCGAATCTCAGATGTAAC
>WEDG01001365.1:0-66322 GCA_017591395.1 Schistocephalus solidus | reverse complement strand
GGTACCAGTTAGAGGCGGCCACAGGAGCATTCACCACCTCTACGAGACAAATGGAGCGACCAAATGCTATCCGTGTGGTGCTACCCTAACGAGTACCCCTAACCCCGGCACATGCGGTACACAAGGTTTGACATGCTAATGTAACAAGAGTCAGTGACAGTGGCGCTGGGCGCAGGCTGCCACAAGTTCAACTACAGGGAGGGCAGACCTGAAATTTTTAAGTGGCTACTTGAAAGAGTTGCTCAGTATCAGGTTATGAGTTCGTGCCTCGCTAACGCAATATTGTTTGACCACAGTCCCATTCGTGAATCAAATACGTAAGTTTCGTTATTTAACCTTCAGCAAAGTGGTTCTGCTCCTGTGAATGAACTTTACGAACACGGTGACCTTCAGAATAACGTACCAGTTCTACGTGCTGCGACGGAGTAACTGCGTTCCTTTGGCAACCAGGCGATGCAATTATGCCTAATACACACTTCGAACCCGCTTGGTCTCCTTCATTCTCCGTTTTTCCTCGCTCACCTCCCCACCCGGGGCTTTTTTTCGCGCTTCCTTCTCTACAGCCTTGTTCTCGAGTCTTGAACAGCGGAAACCGGTTTTCCTCTATCGCTTCTATTTTTAGAAATGCAAAAATGCAGCTGCCGGCTGGCAGAACGGCCGTTGTTTACGGTCCGCAGCTGTATTTAGAGTGGCATACCGGCGTCCAGGTCCCGCTGATGTCTCAATTGCGGTCCATGCGCGTGTCCACGTGCCGGTCACACCGGATGTGTGCGTGTGTGTCAGTTATATACCGGCCTCATGTATGGGTGCGTGCGGGTGCTGGGTACGTTTGGCACGCCGGTGTGGGCATCGCCTCCCCACCTGAATCGACCCACTCGCTTCTTCAGTGGCGCAGACATGATTAATGCGGCCGAGTCAGGACCGAAGAACAATGCACGGAATCCGCACTACCGACGGCAGCAACAGCCGGCACAACTTCTGCACAAAGCACAGGGGTGAAACACGATTTCAACGCTGACGGGACGCCATCGCGCTCGCAGGCGGGCGCGCCTACCGTCACTCTCCGATTCCTCGATTCATTGCACGTCTGATACAGTCCTATCGACGAAATGGTGCCTTATCTATGTAGTTAGTCGACCACCTAAGAAAGCTTCGTGCAGAAAAAAGAATGCTAAGAGAAATCAGGTAAAGTCAAACGCAACCTCAAAAGGACATGAGTAGAGGAACCGCCCGCAATACAGTGTGCTTGCACAAAATTCCAGGGAAATTAAGATTAGGTTTATGTTTAGGGTTAGCATTAAGGTAAGGTAGGGGCTAAGTGTAGGCTTAAGAGTAGGGTAAGTGTTACCTGTAGGGTTAGGGTAGGGTTAAGATTAGAGTTACAGGTTAGGTTTACGCAACGACTAGTATCAGGGAGTAAAGACACGGAAATATTCACTCTTTCTGACATTATGCACACCTCCACGTTTTATTACATCAGCCGGGTGTTCCTATTCCCGTGTCCTGATTAGGGGCCTCTACATCATCCTAATCGTGAATTTTAACTGAATAGTTGATTCGCGCTTCTTCTTCCAATATATGTTCATGAGACCTATTTTGAGGAAGTCAGGTTTGTAATCGATGCTTACATTGGCTTCTTTGATCCCGTTTTTTTATCTGCAGAACTTATTTTGAAGGAAGCCCACATAGGTAGCATTATTACATTTTTACAGACTGCTTTTCAGTATTCTCCATGGCACACTGAAAAAGTATCCTATATTGGGTGTTCTCAAATAAAAGTCTACTTGGCAGACCTCTTCACCTAGTAACTAGCTCTCAAGCCCTTTCATTGCGTTCTCGGCGGTAGTCTTGCTTGGGAAGCCCACTGAAAAGGCAAAAATGGCAGCCGTCTTCGTCTCCTAGACTCCATCTGCAAGGCCGAGCGATACCTTTTGGAATAATTTTTAAAATCGATGCGGATGGTTGCTACAAAATTGTTTATTATTATGTGATTTTCCTAAAATCCTACATTCGCGGGGAAGAAAGGAGCGAGAGGATTCTGTTCAGGAAACTCTGTTCTTCAAGACATTTATAATATCATTCCAACTGTCAACATCAGTATCGGTTTCTGCCCATGCCAAGGCGATTGATTCTGACCTACTGAACACCGTGTCACACGACAATAATAACTACGTATTAGGGAAAAGGATGTTTACTGAAACTAAGACAAGCTCAGACAGCTTTTTGTAAGTATATATAGGCATCAGTAGGTCTCGGGATTTTTCCTCGGGAGAATTTACTGGTCGAGCCTCGAATTCAAAACTCCCCTACTTCAAATGATAAACTGTTTGGCTGTCGGGCACTAGCACTGATGGTGTGCCGCAGGGAAGAATTGGAGTTAGATTCTGACTGTGGTACTTTTGAGAATCTAGCGCATGAATCACTACCCAGGATGCGAATTGAGCTCTTACTTCTTCAG
The DNA here is from genome assembly GCA_017591395.1 of Schistocephalus solidus. NCBI lineage: Eukaryota > Metazoa > Platyhelminthes > Cestoda > Diphyllobothriidea > Diphyllobothriidae > Schistocephalus > Schistocephalus solidus. Next base: position 63,864 of record WEDG01001365.1, on the reverse strand, counting down.
TTTTCAAAAAGTTTTTGGCATTGGTTTGTGAATCTGCGAGTCTAAAATGTTCGGTCGGACAGGATTACTCTTCACAAGGAGATAAGGCTAAAGATCTACTCATTGTATTCGGAACCAAATGATCTCGCCCACTGATAACCTCACGGAGCATTTGTGACACCCCAGGCTGCCAGCATACACATAAACTAAGGTGAGGCCTGCTGGTCTCTATACAAAGATACCTGATTGTTCAGGTGCGCCTAGAGCACGAGTAACTGCTGGTATCGTTGCGTTATCTGCCATCTCATCCATCTAAGTGGAATTTTAACCGTTTCTTCTGTCCCTAACTTATTTCCCCGAGTAAAAACCAGAGGCTTTAGGTTAATGACAGAGACCTTATCCCTACCCCCCACTACCTTCGATTGATCAGTACTTTGTATGGAGGAACACTTGCTAAGGCCATCGGTAATGTGTAACTCCAATCAGGGTGGCCAAAAGGCCTAGATTATGATAATTTCATCGTCTGGTTCACACAATCCGGTATAAACCACTTTCCAAACTTGCAAATATGGCACATCCCCATGGCCTACCTTAGCCAACGACTTTTTCCAACAATTAAGAGCGTCAGCTTCAACCACCTAAACAAACCCTCCGGAAGAGGTGGGCTGGTTTCTGTTAGTTTTAAGGGAATCAATTTTCACTTCCAAATAGAGTATTCTCACCGAGACTACTACAGCCATGCTTCCGTTTCAGATGGTTTACACTCAGAATACTACATCGATTCCAACAATGTTAAGACCCCAATTGCCCGTTGCCGCTTCCACAACCGCACATGTCTCTGCATAGGCGTTAGCACAATAACGCTTATTCTGAACAGGATTGCAACTTTGTCTGTCCGCCGGGAGTTGGTGAGCGCCGATCAGAATTAAAAGGAGGGAGGGAGATGAGGCCTAGTCCAAATCCAACGGATGGAAATTCGGCGCAGTTCAACCCTGCTCTACGGAAGAGAGCTAGACGGACAATGGAAGTCAGATGATTAGCACCCAACGCACCGTGCAGGCGAACGACAACTGGTCTGGGATCCTGCCTCAGCATGCCGATACGGGGAGGCGGCAACTCAGTTGTAGGTGGGTTTGCCGGGTGCATCGGCCTGGCCTCTGATGATTCGCCAGCTGATAATCCGATTTGCCGGCCAGCCAGCCGAACGAAGTGAAAGTAGGCCCGAACGATTCAGTGCCACAGATTTCTAGGAATTTTCGAGGCTACGATTGACGTAATCTTTGTTAAATTCGCTGTGCACTGCGGTGTGAACGACTGCAGCTGAGGCTTCCCTGTCAGAGGTCTAGCCTTCCACGAGCCAGTGTACCTGCATCAGCGGCCCCGGGATCGTCTCCAAGTAACCCTTGAAAGAGCCCGTTGCTCTCAAGTAAACCGTGAAAGGACCAAGAAAAATGCGAAGGAAGTTGTTTCGAATGAACTGGGCATGCGGTCACCGAGGGTCATTCTCTTTCAAGGGGCATGCACGAACATTGCTGGACAGGCCTTTCGCTGATACAGCCCAGCAGTATGGCTTAAGGAACTTTTTCAGATGACAGGCCATAGCGAGTTTTGACAAATGTACGCCATCAGTTTTTTTTCGCTTGACCTAACGCATTTTAATTTCATGCTTGTTTTTTTTTTCGTGGACCTACTATGAGCACGTTGAAAGCAAATGGCAAATCTTACTGATCAGCTGGATTCCATGTTTTGTGGTCTTGCTAATTTGCCTTATCTACGATATTACTATGAGACAAACGAAATTTGCAATCACGCCAATCCTTTTTCGTTCCTTAGGCATTAGCTCATCAGCGTCACCGAGAAAAATCCACATGTACCACAAATGTCTCCTCAGCATCAAGGCACTGAAATTCCGTGCGCCAGTTTTCGTATTTTATCATTCTTTCGGGTTCCTATACCCGAAACCCCACAGAGGACGATACTGCTAAACGGCGATTTCAAAATCGCTTGCGTCCTGCAGTATTTCGTAAATTTCTTTGCAACTTTATCCAGGCTTCAACGGGGTTTGCTGAACTGTGAAATATACACCAAAATTTCGTTTTTGGGGCAGTCTAGAAGCACTGATCGCACTGCTGCACACTAGTGGTTTGGGATTGTAGATTGTCACCGGTTCCGTCGAATGATGCAAATTGGATGCAGTATGATGCGAAAGCTAGCTTACAAACCCTTTAAAAACACGAATCCACCTGGACGCCTTTCTGGTAGAAAGTGGAATACTAGAAAACGAGGATACGAAAATAGCCCGATAAATTGAACCAGGTGCCATATTACAGATGCTGTTCATGTTATCCACATAATTGTACAGTTGGTAGTTTGAGATCCTTCATGTTCGTCCCCCTAATTCGGCGCTCTTCTGTCAGTTCATAAGCTGGTGGGTTAGGTACCATGCAACAGCGATCATCACATAAGGAGAGTACGGTTGTGGAGCAGACGCGATAAAAACAATCGTTTGATTGTGGCTCCAAATCATCGATATAATTAATTCAATCTAATTATTTTTCCATTTTTCTTTGTGAATAGGATTTCCGTACCACTAACAAGTATGCAGATCGGACAAAGACTGAGCAAGTAGGCCAGAGATGTTTAAGGATGAAACGTTAAGTCTAACTTCAGAAGGAAAATCATGTGTGAAGGCAAGGCGATGAATTCCGACGGCGACCGAATCAAATGTAAGCAGCTGCTATATATTTACCTATATACACACCCAGGTTCCAATTCAGGTTGGCCAATGAGATGATCCTAGATGTAAGTAAGGATTCCGGTGGTAAGTGAACCAAGTCTCCACCCATCAGGACATAAACTTACGTCCTGCCCACTGTGCTTGGGAATATCTAAAGTTACATGGAAATGATGCTAGCCACCCTGAATAGGTATTTCCGGTTTGCTTCTAGTTGCAGCTTTGCAATCAGCAAAGAAGGACGAAGGCCGATCCAACTTAACACGTTTTTTTCTGAAGCAGAACAAATTTAGCCTTTAGGCTATGTTGACAACCTGCCGCAATCGGCAGTTATTTCTGCAAGTGAGAGTTGACACGTCAGAATACATGTCAAATGAGTTTTTAAATAAAAAAACAAAATGCAGACGTATCGCGCTCTCAAGTCTTGATTATATATAACCCAGCCATAGTGAGGACCCGCAGTGAGACTTAACATGCTGCCATGAACGGGTGCGTCAAATTGCTGTGAAGACTATAACTTCGTCAGCCCGATTATTGGCCTTGGCATTCTGACCAAAATAGGTGACATGTGTAAGAAGTTGACTTTCGTTATTGAGAACCTAAGAGACCGCCGCAAATTTTCTGTTTCACTCCGAAGCTCGTGCTTCAGCACTTCAAGCTAAAAGACAGGAGTCGAGTGAGTCATGCCCAGTATATTGAGCACATCTGGGTCAGCAGAGGCTTGGCGGACCTGACCAGCAAAGAATTTAGGTGAAAATTGGGAAAGGGCGTGTCAATGAATTTCTCCCGTTAAAATGAGAACAAGAAACAGCTCTGCATGCGCATGGTCTCATCCTATGGGCGGGACCCTGGCCCTGTTCGAGGGGTTATTCACCCTTTACGATCGACTGATGGACCTACAAGTTTCTACAGTAAACTTGGCCTGGGCACGCGCTTCACGTAGTCCACTATGTAGTAGCAAGTTTACGAGTAAACTCCTTTCGGTAATGTTTTTTTTTCATTCGACGAGTATTTAAGTGGCCATATTCTGCTAATCTGGACGTTAGTGTTGCCGTTTGAACGGGTGGGTGAGTGGGTAGAACCAAACTGTGGAGGCTTTAAGCAGGTGACCCCGTCCACCCTGTCATCCGAAAAAAACCAAGGACATTAGTTTACTGGTAGGACTGCTTCTAGAACGTGAGCTACACAAGACATGTGCTCAGGTTAAAGTAATTATATTAACGAGCGGCTCCTTCAATCGATTTTACTAGAAATAAAGCACGAATGATCTCTCAGAGCGGGCCGTTACTCGTCCTGAGGACAGGTGCCAGCAGGAGGTTTCACCCAGAGGGGAAAGGGTGGTTAAACCTGTGCCAGTATACTCGAGTCACGACTTTTAGCGCATCATGATAGTTTCAAGCGCATCAGATTATTTATGAGGGAAATGCGCTGTGCCGTCAACCTTACTCTCCCCACCCCAGAATCAGACCACTGTCGGAGCCGATCAGTTGTCTGATACGGGAGTGGGTGCAGTGGCTGATAGGGTCAAAATGCTCATCTTCGCGCGCAACAGCACGACCTGGCCCCCTTAAAGCATACACCAGGATTCCCAAAACAAGGGGTTAAGAAGGAACCGTCGCCATCTGACTCCCAATCCACTGGTCGGCCACTCAACGTACAACACACACTGGGCTGATGGCGTGGTCTGGTATATAGCGTCAGTTGGCTGCCTTCCAAGTCACGGTTTCTAGGACACCGTGATAGTCTCAAGTGTGCGATGCGGGGTGGGGGGGTGATGTGTATGCGATAATTTTGCGCAGCGTAATTTATAAGCAACTTTTCGAGACTGTTTGGGACACCATCTTCTGATTGCACGGTTGTTGTAGTCAGCTCCTCACAGGTTACAAGGTCTTTCGGATGTGACGCCTGGTTGAAGTCACCAGCGGAAATATAATTCGGTTTCATTAGCTTAGACTTCTAAGATTACAAGCGTCTCCATGAAAACCTGCGGTAGAACCCCTCTGGCTATAACACAACACTACATCTCTCCTCATCAGCCTCTGCACCTCACATGATCACACGCAGCACCACAAAAAAAACATACTCTCCGTCTGCATAGCTGATTGAGAGGCAAGTATGATCCTCGGCTTTTTCTACATGTGACTACTCTTTTGCATGTGTGATCTGAGCTTGAGTATATCACGGGGCAATATGCGCCGTCGGGTTGGAAGGTTGCCAACTGACGGGATAACTCAGACCTCGCATTCAGTCCAATGTTTGCTGTGTGGAGTGGCTGACTTGTGGTCTGAGAGTCAAGCTGCGATGGCTCCTTCTTAACGTGACCTCTGGTTATCTCACACACGTGAGCTGTTCAACCCCCTGCTGTGTGAAATCCTGGTGTTTGTGTTGGGCGGCCAGGTCTTGTACATAGTACACGTAGATGAGGTCACCAGCAACTGCGCCCACTTCCGCATCAGATAACTGACCGGCTCGGACGGTGGTTTGAACATTAGGTGTAAGGGAGTTAGTTAGGTCGACAGCTCAGCGTACTCCCACTCCTTGGGATCCGAGCCAGGTGTGTTGGTACGCCCAGGGACAGCTCCGGCTGCGCCAGTCACCTGCGTCCTCTCCCATCTCTGGCCTTCTTGACTCTGTCATGAAACCGGGGCCAGGTGGGGGAGGAGAAGAGAGTGCGGTAGCTGCAGCGCAAGGCTACTATCAATTAAAACGAATACACGCGAAAGTCACCGTCCCTGCACGACCCTTCTGTGGAGCATACCGTGGACACCGTCGGACTACGACGGTCAAACTGTTGTGTGTGTGTCTTTCGCTCCTAAGGCCACCTGGAGCACACGCCAGCACACAGCATGGTAACCAATGGACGGTTGCAGCAAACCCTTGGATCGAAAGATGCAAATGCGTGCTCAAAATACCTTCGTAATTATGGAAGAGCCACAATAAATAGAAATCTTAATCATGTTTGAGGACTTTTCAATAGGATAAGCAGACAATTTTCGGACTGAGCACAGGGGAGAACCGGTGGCAAATAAATTGATACCATCAAAGGATCACGCATTCGAAGATCTTTGAAGAAGACAGTGCTAATTGACGTGCACTTATCAAAAAGATACTATTACATGTATAAAGCATCATGGTAAATGAAAAGTTTTTATTTTCAAATGCTGCAGTTCGAGGAAAAAAGGGACATGGCGTAATTATGAAACCATGTTCAAGTTAGAACGTCGGGAATTCTCGATGTACATGTGATAAAGAGCTGCTTCGGCTTGCATATGAAAGTACTAGAGCTATACAGATTTATGGTCGAGTGCTTAACATAAACGGTATCATTTTGGACGTCCAATAAAACGTTGGAAACCTCTCGCTATTGTTAATGAGTAACTTTCTGAATGAGACATATAACCATGAACTCAAGTCAATTGAAAGAATTTAGTTTTCTCTGACCCTACAAGGGGTTGTCCTGTGGGGACAAACCAGGTTAGTGGTGACAAAGAAATTAGTCTAGCTCTACTGGGCCACGTGCCCAAAAGATTTCAGTTTCAGCATGCGGAATGAGATTATGAAGTCCAGTGATTCATGTTGATATGCTCACACCGTTGAACTCTTCAGGGTTCGCCCTGTCATTTGCGTAATATTTCATTCAGCAGAGGTGCTTCGTTTAACTCGGTCCCAGTTAATTTGTTGATTCCTCGGATTGATTTTTTGTACAAGTTGGAAACTAGAATAACTCATTTGATCTTTGCGGATTTCCGATGTGGTGTAATTTCCCGTACTAGACAGCGCATTCTTTTCCCTCGATTGTTGTAGACTTCACCCATGCAGTTCATAACCGTTTCTTCTAGTACTGGCATTTAAAATCACTTTCGAGACTTGAAGTCGAAATTTACCAACCTCAAAGTAGCCCAGGAAACTGCACGAAGTCGACTTTCATACGCCTTCTACAGTGCAAAGGTAGTTTGTGTGGGTTGTAAAGGGTACCATGAATGATGATCGACGCCAAGCCCTTCAGTGTGCTTAACCGGCCTTTTCTACTGGTGAATTTTTTCACCCTAGCAATCTGGCCTGTTCACCTTCTGGTACATAACGCAATGGCTAACCGATCAGGAGGGAGGAGAGTTCTGGTTGCCCGCGAAATGACTCGAAATAAGGTGGACATGGCGGTCATCAGCAATGCCTCTTTCTCCTAACAAGGTCAAACGAAGTAAATACATGCCTGCGGAGAACGCTCACAAGAATAGCCAAATACTGGAGTCAACTTTCCACCCCTCCCCAAAAAAACGACATTTCGAGACAAATGCCTTACTATTAACAACGCATCAACGATCGTCTAGTGACGAGGAGACTGTGCGTCTGCAAAAAGAACACCGCTAAAGCATGGACACTCTCCAAAGAAAAGTCATAATTATGTGAGCGGCAAGTTCTAAGTCGATTTGCACGCACTCCCTACGTCAGCGCCGAAGGGGGAGAAACTGAGGATACTTAGTAACTTCAAGAAGGAAAAAAATGAGGTTAACAGGAAGTGGGCGCTAGGTGACCGTGGTGTGGGCCTCTGTAAAGGGGACATGCTTTCTACTTTACATGGATGTCAGGAACACAGACTTCTCATCACGAATACTGTATTCTATCGTTCAAACAGAGGAAAAGAATTTGAGTGCATAATTTGGAACTGCTGAGCCGTGTGCTCGTCAGGAGGCCTACCAAGGCAAATATGATTGTAATTTCAAGAGATTCGCTGCAATCAAAGACAAATAACAAAACATAAGCAGACTCAACTGGTTGGGTCCTACTGCGGAATGCGAATCAAAATGTTTACGGAACTGCACATCACAACTTCACGAGTGGCTACAGTCGAGCACATACGGCCCGCAAATTTACGTATACCAGCATGTACTCCGACCATTTAAGATAACAAATAAGGGATTTGTGATTTGACTGAGAGCACTCTGCCCATTTCGGTGACATCCCGAGCACATTGAACTCTCAGAAAAAAATATTTATTTGGCTCAAATAATTTCTCTCAGCGTTAAGTGCTTTACCTTCTCTGAAGTGTTTCGAAGGCAAAGGAATCTCCGAAAGCAACCACTGTGGAAAAATGAAACACCTGTACCGACTGGACATGAGCTCACAGAGAAAGCATACTTGGGACATAATTTATCTTCCTAAAAGGAAAAAAACATGGACGACCATCTTAGGGGCCGCAGTTTGGCGAAGTAATAAGGATCCTAGGCAGCAATACTAACTGTAGTGAACCTTGCATCGTGTCATGCACTTTCGGCCACCAGCAAACTCACAGCTTACAGGACTGCTTTATTTTGACCACACCACGGACCGATTAGAAACATTCCGCCCTTCTTCCGGTCGTTCAAAGCCGGCGAAGGCCCGACCGAGAGCGACATTATGCACCAAATAAGTTTTGGAAAGCACGGCCGCACAAGGCTGCCTTCAAGAGGAGCAACGAGATGAGCTTTCTTCACCAGAATCTCAATCAGTACTTTCTCCGGAAAAGGACGCCGTCCTGCTGACTACTACAACAAAGCGCCGAAACAGGCTAATAAGACTGAATTTTGACTGGCGCAAAAATCACAAAACCGATGTAGGTATCTTCACTCGGATTTCTCTTCGCTACAAAGGACATTCTAAACAGAGTACAGGCAATACGGTATACAAAATCTGCTTCGGAAATAGTCATCTTCTCAAACTGGTGGCCATTTGTCGCAAACGGCGTTGTTATACATGTAGGGAAAACAGCGAGAAAAAGGCCGCTGTGGGTTTAGACGAAAAAATCAACAGACAATTCCAATCTCCAAAGCCAACAAAGAATGGGATGCAATGTTTGGTCTATCTGCTGTGATCGATCAAACGCATTACAACATGACAGTGGAAACCAGGGTCTTTTAATCGATTCAGTTCATCCTGGAACATTTTAAATCAGACGCTCCGCCATTAGATCAGCGATATTAGTGGTTTGTTCGGCTAAACGATGGTGGCAAATATACACACACGATGATAGTTCGACCGTCGATTTCGACGATCTCTACCGTATGCTCAACAGAAGGGTGGTGCAGGGACGGTGGCTTGCGCATGGGTTAGTTTTAAGTGATGGTAGCCTTGCGCTGCAGCTACCACACTCTCCTCCTCCCCCACCTGAGCCCATTGTCATGACATATTCAAGAAGACCAGAGGCGGAAGAAGACGCATGTGGCTGGAACTGCCCCATGGGCGTGCCACCACACCCTCTCATGTTCGGCATTTGCTATGGGAGTGCAACCCGAATAACGCCTGCCGTGCCCCCGTGTTGGTCCAACACATCTACCACGTCGCCCGTTTAGGGGGCACAACACACACACACACAGTGTCCATTAGCACCAGCTTCCATGTCGTCTGCCAGTATCCGGCCACTTGGTTTTGTCCTGTTATCGTACCTAACGCCAGAGATCGCATCGGAGCGTCTTCGTGAAAGACCCTCGGTCAGCTCATGATGAGAAATCGGTCACACGCGACCATAAATGGAAGCCTTCGCTACACAGACAGAGCTCAAACAGCGGCTCGGCAAAGATGGATGTTTATGTGTGGCGCTCATGTAGGTAGACGCATGCGTTACCCAGGAGGCGCTAATATGGCCTGCACACGGGGTGACAGCCACGATCTGAGTCATGCACACGTGTTGGCGTGTGGCCCCAGCGCTAGGAAGAGGAAGCATGTCTGATGACTACGACAGAGGGCGCTGTGGTGGGATGGACAAATTAACGCTCCCATACGCACCCAAACAGCCCGAATAGGAGACAATCCGAAAGTGAGAAGGCAGGAGACAGCAGCAGGTTACCGGCCCACAACTGCTGTTGCAGACTCGACGGAACCTGGCTGTCTGGTAGGTTAAATGCTCGCGAGCTAGAACAGAGCTACGGACCTGCACCGTTGTTCGGATTCATCATCGCATTGTCAGCATATTTTGCACGCAGCTGGGTGGGGCTTGACCACCGCTGAGGCTAGGCAAATAGCGGAAGAACGGATCGATACGTGGGTACCATTGTTCAGTATGTTTGCTTATGCCACCTCCAGTGCGACTGAAAAGGGAAGACGGATGTTCTACCAAAAAAATGGTTACTATCATGGATCTAACACCATGTGCTAGATTTTTTGATAAAATGACAAGGGTTTAGAGGAAGAAGGCGAAAGTCCTCATTCAGCACATATACGCGGACTTACTTCAAACAGCCTCAGAAGTTCCACAGACGAAACCACTACGAGGGCACAAACGCAGATGAAGGTGTCTCAGGCAAGAACCTTTTTCAGTTTCCTTACTCCACCAATTTAGCTTAAGCACGACAACCCAGGCTACACGGTACATTCCTCAGTCACCGTGAATCTAAAATAGCGCGAGTCAGCGATGACAATAGTAAAAAGTAAACTTTTCAACTACATGAGCCCGCCAGAAATAGATGAGAACCTTGGCCCATGGGCCCTCGGCTTCCCAACTAGACAAAATAAACGCAGGTATGGAACTTTTACATATTCTCAGACCGTGGGCAGTACAAAAATAATCGTTACAATTATCAGCCAGCGTGACTTTTCCTCGAAGTCACACTCATCCTAAACGGCATGTTTCTTTAGTATACTGAACTACCGGTAATGGGCCGCGCACATTTGCATCTAGGTATAGTAAACCACGTGGCATCAAGTTATCCTGAACTTGAAAGAGGGTCAATCAATTCTTAGGCCATGTAGGCCAGTCCAGCTTCCAGTGAAACCCTGGGTATCCAGCCAGTGCCTACCCTAACATTCTGAAGGTCCTAAGGCAGTCGAGCAGAATTCTGGAAAAATACAATGGCAGATGTGGTGATTGGAGTCAAATTAAGAATGACTGAAAACTGATGAGCAAACCTGCGCACTAACGCTAATAGTCACAAAGGTCAGATATATTCTCATTTAGCCGGTAAGAGGCTCGGAACCTCACAAACACAAAAAACACTATGAAGAGAACGATTATACCCTAAAGCGCACAATCTTCACAATGGTGAATGCCAATGGATCGACATCGAAAGAAAACCATTGGACGACAACAAGCAGATCAAACGGAAAATGGTTATACTACAGTTCTACACGAGTTAGAGATGGGGAAAATAACTTCAACTCAGCGCAGAAGGGCGAAAAAACAAAGATTGCTCTAACTTTAAAGTACGTCTTGAGAAAAACTGGGGTGACGGCCGTGTAACCGTCTAATGGATGAGAGCCGTAAATACAGCAAATTTAAAATGAGTTAAACATCCCACATCGGGGAAGAAACCCCAACACCCAAGCAGTAATCGCAAGTAAAACTTCAGACTAGTGAAGTTGTTTTAGCGAGCTCACCAAAGTGGTGGCTTAGAAACAAGTCTCACTCGTCGTTGCAGGTACAGTCTGAGCATAACAGGAGGTGGATTCAAAGACAACTCGCATTTTGAACACTAACATCATCAACTAAAATGGCTGTCAGAAAAACTGAAGGACATTTCAGAACCTGAGTGCAGGCATTTTAGGATACTTCTTCAGAAAATACTGGTAAAGCATAAAAAAACTGAAACAGGACAGCATGTAACAAACGACAAACACCCCCTGGGTCCGCTTCTAGGTTCTCGAGATCAACGCATCCGTTGTAGATCAAGTTAGGAAGGTCGTCGAGCACAAAAGGCAAACAATAGAATCAGAAAGTACGGGTGGTGACAACATAGTTGGCTCCCGCTTCTAGGCATGTATCGGAGCATGGCTGAGTAAAAAGAAATACACAAGCCCCAAACAACTAGTACATAATTCCAGCGTTCTCGTAGGCTTGCCCCGCAATCTGTTGAGTGATTACTGACATCAGACATTGATAAAAAGAAGCCAGCGATAGCATCCGCTGGTCTAAGGAATGGATATGAGCCTCTTGTTTAGAAGCCCATCCTAGAGCCACAGTAGCAAGGACGTATGGTCCAACGACCAATTGAACCCAGGTCTTAGGACCCGTCGGCCGCGAGTGGAAATAGTGGGTTGACGGCAGCAAATAAGTTCGAAATGGCGATACTAGTTCCCACGTCTTTCAAAAATGCCACTGGGGATTAGCACCCACTACCATATGACAGCCCCAAAATGCTTTTAAATCCGGAATGGGAATTCGGAAATATCAGAACCCCCTCCTCAGATAACCGCCCCTCGCTCCGTCCCATCTGCGCATATACACCGGAAACTTTCCGAGTGCCAAAATAAGTGGTCACTGTGGGTTTTGATCGAAGCAGGTGGCTAGGAGCAAACGAAAGCTAAGATCATTAACTTGGCTTATCTATATTTTCAGTCCATAACGGCCGAAACAACCGAATGAGGCATCCGATTTTACAACACTAATCCAAATGTAGGTGATATTTCCACAAACATCTCAATCGTAAGTCAACCGAAAGCCAGCGGTGGAGAAGAATCGTCATGCCACTGACAGATGAGGTAGCAAGCCGAAAGGAATTCTGAACAAGGAGGCTGATAGTCAAAGCCAGACCTATGGTAACTTTAACCAAGAGGCGAAAACATCCATAGATTGTAGTCATTGGTAGATAGTAGCGGGACGCGAGACGATACGCTTAATTTCTTGGAAAGCGATACTGGGTGCCAGCATGCCTACAACAAAGTGACACAGGAGTAATAAAACAGCCACGAAAGTTCAACAAGCTAACACACATCGCGGCAGTACCAAGAAGATAATCAAGCACAGCAGAGGCGCGTGGGTGACGGATAATGAAGTGGCCACCTGATTTCCGTAGAATACTTTGACAAAAAGCGAAACTGAAGTTAAAACATGAGGGAGAGCGAAGACCCCATTGAGGTGTAACTGCCGGGTTGACCTCCCCTCTGCAAACGACCGGACCCCAAAACGATGATATAATATGGTGTTGGCAAAAATAATCACTAGCTTACAAACTTGGCAGCTGAGCGGTAATTAATTGGAGCTAGGGAAAGTGCAAATAAGTTAGGCCAAAACACCTAAAAGCATCCTGAATGAAAACAAAAGGGCCTTATAGAGAACATAGATCCAGCTATCAAAATAGGGCCAATGAACGTAGATAAGCGTCGCCTACAACGCAAAAAAACCAATCAGTGAAGGTCTAATGGTTCGCGTCCAGAAATTAGGTACTCTACTAGATGCAGGTCGCATAGAGAACAAAATGCAGCCAGTCCGCGCAGGGAGCCTCAGATAAGATTTACGATACCAATTTGTTTGACTAGTATTAACAACAAAATCAACAGAACAAATGAATGGTAGACAGCTCGGACACCAGAAAAGTTGTCGATCACTACCTTGTGCAACAGTTGGACATAATGTCCAAAAAATACCCACATCATAAACAGCCATAAGTTTTCGTTAAAAAAAACAGAATCCGAGGGTCGAATACGATCAGCCGAGGCGACAATCGTCGTGCCGCTACTGAAGACACAATAGTGGAACAAAGGCTCTGCATCGCGATCAACATGAGCAACTATTCACGCTTTTTCGATACGACCCATACAGCCGCCCGCCATTACATCCTAGATAACGCGATATTATACGACGAGTGCTGACCGACATTAAATGAAACTTCACTCACCGCCACTGTTGTATGACCCAGGGCTCCAATCAGGTTGTGCTGTGCTGGAAGCATCGCCCATCATATCCGCGAATCGCTCTGGAACATCTTATAAATGCTCAACTACGCTTACAACCAAGTTTAGACACGGAGATGGGAGATATTCAGGCAGCTGTAGACACTCCGCGGTCGTCGAAGTTAAGCAGTTGCTTGACCGACCAAGTCTAGGCGTTCGAAGACTAAGGGTACCAACTGCGTCATCTCCTGAAAAATTGCCACCATAATGAAAGGAAACCGCGTTTACACCTCGGCAAGCTCAATTAATTCCGAATGTCAGGTATACAAGACCCATGCTTCCAACCCAAACTACTGCATTGCTCTGATTTAGGCATAACAGACCCATTGTAATCTTTAAGTGGACATACACTAGCGGAAATTGGTAAACTGAGCAATTCGATTACCCTATATCGGTTACCTCATCAAACAAAAACCGCAAACCAAGAGGCACAGCCTGAAAACCCGAATATATACACCTATTCAAGTATTTCCGTAGCCATTTGAATCAGCCACGAGGAATGCCGTTACAAGTACCGTTACTTGGTAGCGCACCGTTAAGGCAGGAATCGGTCGTCTTCACCCCAATGAATCAAGTAGGCCAAAAGGAAGAATCGTTTCGACCGAGTATGCGTTTAGAAACAGGAAGCTCAGAGCGACTGATAAGTACCGGAAATAAGGCTTGTAACCTTACCTCTAGCGTTGTTTTGAGTAACAAGGGACGAAACATTGGACAGTGGGAAGACGCATCACCGGGGCCGATGACGTTATCTAAGTTCGACTTCGAGCTTAACCGAAACAAGTGCAGGGAAGGAAAGAGGAAGCAATCGGGGGCAAAATTTCGAACAATATTTTAAAATAATGCATTAATTTGTTACGAGCAATAACCTTATGAGTACAATAAATCGAACTTTTAAAATACAATTATTACAACGCCGGGTCATGAGAAGAGACCAGGCAGCCGCCAGGGAATGATTGACACAAAAAGCAGTTAGGCAAAGAACAAGATAAAATACGCACACGGCTATCAAAACAAACCGAAAAAGAGATGGTCAAAAATAGGTTTCAATGCTCATGGATATGGACGGTAATGGTAGGGCTCACAAAGCCCTGAGCATTAAAGTTGGGAAACTTGCTAAGAAAATAAGAAGGGAGGGGCCGGTAAAAAGCCCGTTCGAACTGCAGAAACAAGGGAAAAGACCGGGAAAAGCTGGAGTTACTCCTAAAAGATGCTGTAATAGGAAATGCAGGTGCCTGGCGTAAGGCAAGAGTTCAAATGCAGAGTTCAACCTTGGTACGTGTCAATCCAAAGCTTATTGTACTAATAGTGGAATGACCCGGGATTGCCAAAAATAGCAATACCGCGTACTTACTTGTACCGACGCCTGAACGACTATAGATCTGACATTAGAAAATTCATAAAATTAAATTTATTACAAACAGCACAGCCCAGTTTGGTGGCATTGGCGTTCAGGACAGGTAGAAGCAACCAGGATTGAGGCAAGCTTCGCACGACGTATCGCAGGGGACCGGTGACTGGTGCAGGTGTTCGCCGTTGCGGCAGAGGAACAATGTACAGAACGGTGCCGGGACAAGTATTTGTGCCAAAGACACATTTCATCTTCTAATGTACTGCGGACGAAAAATGCAAATTAATGGACGGAGAGGAACTCTAACGGCGCGAACAACATCAACCTCGGACAAGAAAATACATTTGCAGGGCGCATTCGGGGTCAGTCGGGTCGGAACGTTAGGACCAACACGAAGAGCTACGAAATACCACCGGCATCCGCCGTGGCTGTTTGGCCATTTCCACTTATTCCAACACCTTTCATTAAACTGAGCAGGTGATTGAGGGTAGCCTGCCTCCGTTGACCTGCAGCGCGCAATTCATCAGCCAAATGTGCAATCATATCAGTCAGGCGGAAGTGAACCGCTTCCTCTGCTTGAAGACGCTCAACAATGCAAGCAATTTCACTGCTAGGGGGAAACCTTTCCAACAAATTTGTTGGCAGACTGGAGAGGATGGGATTTTGCGCATCTGAAATTCTTTGGCCAGCGTCAGATGCAGAGGTTAGGCCAACCAGCCCATTGAGCAGACTTGCTGTCAGGGAGGCAGCTGACAGACCTGGAAGTGATGGAAACTCACTGGGGTAATTTGTAAGAGTTTGCTGCAAGGCCACATTCAAAGGTCCATTCTGAACTGAAGTAAGATCATGGGCACGTTCTTGAGCCGAAACCTCATCACTTTTTCGCTGCTGCTTGAAAAAGTCCGTAAAAAGTTGAGACTGTAAGAGTAAGGCGGCCGCTGCCGGATTGAAGGGGAATGGCATGGGAGTCTGGGAAGTCCCGCTATCATCATTATTTGGAGGCCTCAAGTGCCCAGGATCCCCGAAGGATGGGTGATCCTTGTCTCCATTTTGGGAAGAACACTGAGTGTTGCCAAAAAGTGCCGTCCCAGGTACTACAGAATTTGACTTGGGAGAAGCACTGAAAGTTTTCTCTCCAGTTGTAGGCGTTGAAAGGGCGCTTATATCTCCCGCTATGTTATACAGGTTAGTGCTTAGACGCGGGAGATTTGGTGAGTCTGTTTTACAGTGGGGGGAATTTAATCCACTGTACCTCGAGTCAGATGCAACCGATTTAACCGAGCTGCATGGACCACCGGGTGTTACAGGCGTGGATTTTACGCCACTACGGTCCCCACACACTTGCATAGTCGTTGCGTCAACGTTGGGATAGATAACAAGTATAAGGCGAGCGACACGACGGAGAATGGAAGCGTTCCGGACAGCCTTCATTGGATTGTTCACCAGTAAACGGACATCGCGGCGGAGGTTTTTCCACTTGTTGTAGCAATGCTCGGTACTAAATCCAAGGGGTTCCATCTCGGCACCAATAGCTTGCCAAACAGCCTTATGCTTCTTTTGTACGTTAAATTCATGTAGATGCTCCTCGACACAATCTAAGAGAGCCTGGACGTTGCGCGTCGTCCAGTGAACTTTTTTGTCCGTCGACTCGTTGGTAGGCTTCGGGCTGTCCATACCAGAAGAAATTGGCTTCAGGACATCCATTTCATCTTCCTCCTCTTCAGCTACCATCGTGACATCGGTGGCTATGTGATCAGCTGATGATTCCGAAGGGGGACGACAGGTCTGGGAGATCGGGCGATTGAAGCTTATGAAATTTTCGTCCAATTTTTCATCGTCATCGTCAGCGTCTTCCGGAAAACTGGGACTTGACTTGTCAGGACTCTTACAGGAGTAATCCTCCATGACCTGCATTCGTTCTGAGTTTCTGTCGCACGGTTTTAGCAAAACTAAAATATAGAACAAGAGAAAAAATAAAGATACAGAGAGGACACTAAACTGCGGATAAAAACAAAAACGCCAGTAAAAAGCAATACACATACGAGAACTCCACGCCCCAAAGCCTGCGAAAAAATAAAGAAAGCCTTACTGCCCTTCCCTAGATCAAAATGTTGACATAGTAAAACAAAGGAGACAGGGAAAATTTAACCTAGAGTCTTGAATGGTTTCGAAGGTTGTAGCGTGCTGGTCCATGTTTAATTTATTTTAAATGGTATTTTTACCACTTTTCGACATTTTACTTTGGGCGTACGCTGCGCGACTTCAGATGCTCAACAGTTTAGTGAATGGTTTCCATTTTTATCGGTCTTCCATATATTTTAATTCAGTTTAAATGTAAAGGACAGCTTGGCAATTTTTTCCTTTAATGGCCGTATGTTTTTGATATTCGTTTGGTTTATACACTATCACGAGGTTTCCGGTTATTCTCTCTCGTGGATTTATTTAGCTGTTCGGTGTATTAGTCCTCATTTTTACTCCGTGATAAACATACGAAAGAAAAATTAAGAGGGGAAAGCTCTACCAGAATACTGAAAATGCGCTTTCTCTCTAAATTTTTAGAATTTAAGTGAAAGCAGATCAGCTTATAAGTGGACCAAACTTTGGGGGAAAAATCGCTTACGGACGGAACTCCTGCATCTCTAAATGCGTACAAAATGCAGAGAAGTCGGGTCAAGGGCCATATTTTTAGAACAAGACAGGCTTTCGAAGTGGACCTGCTGAACCGGGCCACCGTGAACCCGAAAATGTTTTACGGTTACCTCAGACAGAATACACGGAACAAGGATCCGATACCCCTGCTGAGGACCGCCGAGGGCATAGATCTTACTGAAGACGGTGCGAAGGCTAATCATCTTTCGGAATTTTTCCAGTCGGTTTTCACAAAGTAAACGAGATACGATCACCCTACCGATGGCTTCGAAGTGAATACAATAGTCGAGACTGTCCTCAAGGAACTTTTGGGGTTAAAGTAATCTAAGTCTCCGGGTCCCGATGAAGTACATGCCAAGCTGTTGAAAGAGCTCGCGAGAGAGTTGGCAAAACCACTCTCTACGCTTTTCCAAACAACCTTTCAGACCGGACGTCTACCAACCGACTGGAAATCCGCATGGATTACGCCGCTTTATAAGGGTGGAAGCCGGGTCTCTGCAAACAATTATCGACCGGTCAGCCTAACTTCAGTTTGCTGCAAAATCATGGAAAAATAATTAAACAATAACTTATGCAGTTCTTCGAACATAACAATCTGCTATCCGAAGCCCAGCACGGTTTCCGTGGAGGTAGATCCTGCGTCACAAAGTTGATCTACTGTTTAGAACGTAGGACTGAAGAGGTCGATAGTGGAAATACGGTGCACGCAGTCTATATAGACTTCAAAAAGGCTTTTGATAGCGTGCCACACCACCGCCTTCTTTCTAAACCCGACCGCATAGGCGTAAGAGGTAGACTTCTGACATGGATAGAAAACTTCTTAACTGGCCGCTCACAAACTGTCCATTTCAGCGACAAACAGTCGACTAAAGTTGAGGTTGAGAGTGGTGTTCCCCAAGGCTCTGTTCTCGGCCCTATTTTGTTCATTGTCTACATCAACGATTGTGCCAACGAACTGGACTGCGATATTGCCATGTTTGCCGATGATCTCAAACTTTGGCGCGTCATTCAAACTGCGGCTGATGAAGAGAACTTGCAGGCAAACTTAAATCGACTCCAGAAATGGTCAAATGACTGGCTCTTGTCGTTTAATGAGAGCAAGTGCAACATCATACGAGTCGGGAAGAGCAATCCTTCGAACCGTACTGTTTACAGTCTGAATGGCATTCCACTGAAAGAAGTGGATGTCCAAAAGGACATTGGAGTCTGGATCACGCCCTCGCTTAAACCCTCCCTACATTGCGCAAAGGTAGCGAAGTCAGCCATGTCGATTCTGTACCTCGTTAAACGACCTTTTGCAGCCTTCACTACCGACTGCTTCGCTAAAGTCTTCGGAACATTCGTGCGGCCACAGTTGGAGTCCGCTATCCAAGCTTGGAGACCCTGGGCGGCAAAGGACATCAACATCCTCGAAAAGGTCCAAAGGCGAGCAACCAAACTTGTCCTTGGACATGGCTCACAGCCTTATGAAACACGGCTGTCGAGTCTCAATCTCTTTCACTTGCACTATAGACAGCATACTACGCATCCAGGACTGTTGTCTCGTGCCAGGGGATTTCTTCGAGTTAGCAAAAACAACGAACTTGAGAGGTCATCCTCTCAAATTACGTGTGACTGGAGCAAGGCTAGCCACTCGGAAGTACTTCTTCTCCAAAAGAGTAGTCGAAGCTTGGAATAGTCTTCCTCTGGATGTTGTTATGTCGGAATCCTTGGAGATTTTTAAGCGAAAGTTAGATCGATATAATGGTGCGAGCTACAACACTAACTGAAAGCTGCAAGTGTGACGTCATAAAATAAGGCATTTATGATACTACTAGCTATATTTGAGTAACGTTTCTTTATGTTTGTTATTTTCGTTCGAGGGCTTGCATTCTCCCATTATTCCCATGCTGGGGTCCTCGAGGTCTTCGCTGCTTAAATTATTTGCACACCTTGGTGACACCATGAGTATTCGCATCAGCTGGACCTGGCGACCGTCGTCCATGAGGTGTATGAACGTTCTCCTTGGTTCGAACCGCAATGGACCGAGGATGATCTGGACATATATTTCCGCCTTTGAAATCCCTCAACGGACTCTGCAATCAGCAAGGGAGAATCTGGCTGATTCATGTGACCTCCGAAATGCCCCCCATTGGATCCCCTCCCAAGGGCGACAGTTTTTTTCTCCTAAATATCACCGGGAGTTTTTATTCACTGTCTGCTCTTTTTCAACTATGTTCCACTATGTTGGCTTCGCCAACATATCGAGATAATATTTTTTTGATACCACAACTCGCATGTACAAATAGGGAATTCAAAGGTGACTCACCTACATCTCCCTCAAATATACTGATACTGATACTGATACCATCATAAAGAGATCAGTAGTTTGATCAAACACCGCACTCGAAGGGGTTTTTATATAAAATTTTCCTAAATTGAATGTTTCGGTTGATTATAATCTGGTAGTTCATTAAACACGGAGTTAATGGTGGAAAAATTGTGCAAATGTTAAGGTGGTGAGACTACTCTTAAATTCGGCAGTCGGTAGCATCCATGTTAAACATAATACTGATTCAGCCAATAATGCTTTTCACCCGGGGAATTGCAAGTAATTGATAAAGCTGTTGACTGTTTTAAAGGGCTTGGCAATTAGAAATACTTAACATGGGTCTATGCTGCAGAGTAACTCGATTCTACATATTTCCCGTCTAAAGAAACAGTTAGAAAAAAACTAAGACTATCCCTCGGCTTTACGAAATTTTAGAGATAAAAAACTGCTCATTAATAAAACCTCCCAACCATCACGACATTTCGGCCATCTTAGTCTGAAGATGCCCACTGTATGCTCCACAGAAGTGTGGTGCATTGATGGTGCCTTGTACGCAAATTAGTTTTAAGTGATAGTAGATTTTCAATGCATCTGACGCACTCTCTCTTCCCTTACCCGCCTGTCTGACCCCCTTCATCTCGTCCCACTTTAGCCACCAGCTGCTGCTACCACATCACATCTGGTGCCAAAAACTCTCGCTGAACCCCCCCTGCTCCTTCGTCTCCTAGTTAAGCAAACAAGTAAAACAGATCAGACCGAAGGCCAATGCGACCAATACCACTGGCGTCTCCAGCTTTATTCGTATCTTCTACGTCTCCGAAATCCAGAGTTGAAGACATTTCTTGATTTATACTGGTGCTGATTATTATCCCTCCAACAGCAGCCGATCGTCAGTGCCGCAACCCCAGCCCTCTTCGTTTGAGCCATCAACACCTCACCAATTGTCACCTTCGGTACCTGCTCCCTCTCCGTAGATATTGGCCTCCAGCATCTCTTCCCTAAGGTCGTTGTCTTTGCAAACATCCCCTGAGAAATGCTTGGTGTGGATTTCCTAGCCACTTTCGATCCTATGGCAAACTGCCGCCACTCCCGTTTACAAGACCGGACCGCCAAATGGACCGTCCGAGGTACCCATTCTTCTGAGTTGTCCCGCAAACTCGCAGTTCTCGACCCTGAACCTGATAGTCAATTTTTGCAGCTCCTTGCAAAATATCTTGGACTCATTCGATCAATCTTCAGCAAATCTACCTCACCATATGACGATGTTCATCAAATCCGCACGACAGGTCCTCCTGTGCTTTCCCAGCCGCGCCGCCTCGCACCTACACGTCTTGCTACCACAAAGGCCGAGTTCGGGTATATGCCTCAAATGTGCATCACCCATCAATTTGAAAGCTCATGACCCTAGCCCATCCATATGGTTCGTAAGGCCGTCACTGGTGTCTGACACCTCTGCGATGACGGCAGGGCCTTAAACAATGTCGCCAGCCCAGATTTTGCTGGTGCTCTATTCAGGAAGTCGGTGTTTTCGAAGATCGACTTGGTCCTTGCCTTTCAACAAATCCCCATAGCCCCGGAGGACAGTTCGAAGATGCCATCAACACCTTCGTTGGTCTCTTCGAATTCCTGCATCTGTCAGTTGGACTCCGCAACGTCTCTCAAAATTTCCAAAGGTTCATAGATAGTGTGCTTCAAGGCCTTCCCTTTGCCAACACCTACATTGGCGATAACTTGGTGTCCAGTTGTACCGTCGAGGAACACATAGAACATCTCGCACCGGTGTTTGCCCGCCTTGACCAATTAGGCGTTGTTCACATCCCGTGCAGGTGCGTCTTTGGCGTTCCCTCCCATCGAGTTTCTCGGGCACCTGGTCAACACCAACGGCATCCACCCTCTATCATCGAAGGTTGCGGCTACCCGTGAATTCCCACCGCCTTCATCCAAACGTCAGATGCAGCGTGTGCTGGACATGGTGCATTTCTATCACCGGCTCCTGTATTAATTTACAGAAACCATTCATGAGCCTTCTCTCAGGTCCCAAAGGTTCATTCGAGCTGTCTGCAGACGCCCTCTCTGCTATTAAAAAGGAGAAAGCTGTCTTAGTCTATGCCACACCTTCGACGCATTCAGCCCCCGATGCGCCAATCTCCTTCCTGGTTGACGCCTCCAATTTTGCCGTTGGCATGGTTCTTTAGCAGCATATTGGAGATCAGACCCCAAACTTCAGCTTTCTTACGCATAAGGTTTTCACCTGCCGAATCTCGTCAAAACACGTTTGGACGGGAACTCCTTGCTGTGTACCTTGTCGTTAACAAATTACGGCACTTCCTTGAGAATAGAAACTTCATAGTCTTCATGGATCAAATAATATAAAATAAGCCCCTTACCTTCGCCTTCAAGTCAAATTCTGATAAGCTCAACCTCCGGGGATCCACAAAATGGACTGCATTTCGCAGTTCACTTCAGACCTTCGCCACATTGGCGGGTCACGGAATGAGGTGGCTGACATCCTGTCAAGGATCTCCCTTGCTCACCTCCAGTTTTCTCCTGGCGTCGACCTCATTGCGTTGGCCGCCGAACAACGCCGTGCTTGTTTGGCCTGTGATAAGGGTGTTTTCGGACGCAAGCTCCAGGAGCCGCCACTTACTTCTGGCAACGGCAGCATTCTATGCGACGTCTCCACGCCATATCATCGTCCATTTGTGCCACCACTCCTTAGCTGCAAAGTTTTCTTCCTCCCTGCACAACCTATCTCACCCTAGGAGTCAAGCTATTAGAAAGTTGTTTTTCAACCACCTCGTCTGGCCTGGGATGCACAAGAACTTGAAGGCTTGGAAAAGGATTAGTCTCAGCTGTCAACGGAGCAAATTCTAGCGGCATAACAAGGCCCCATCGGCGCCTTCCCGGCCCTGGTAAAAGATTCACCTACGTTCACCTATCTCTGTCTACTGGTTATTCCTACCTCCTCCCTTGAGTGGATCGAGTCACCCGGTGACTGGAAGCTATTCTTCTGCCTGATGTTGCTGCTTAATTTATAGTCAAAGCTCCCTCAGTCGTTGGGTTGCCCCCTTTATTTCCCCCTCCAATTTCATGACTGATGGAAGTGCCCAATTTGAATCTCATCTTTTCCAGTCTTTCCTCTCCTCTTAAGGTTGTAAAAGAATCCACACAACAGGTATCAACTGGCTGCCACCGGGATGGTCGAGCAGTTCCACTGCCAGCTAAAGGCCTCCATATACGCCGCGGATGATCCGGAGAACTGGACGGACCATCCCCCTGGTCCTGTTGGGCATCCGCTCGGACCATGATTTTTTCACTGCTGATTTCGTGTTCGGCGCTACCGTCCTGCTTTTTGGTGAGATGATCTCGCAATGTCCTTGTGGTGCGGTTGAGGATCCTGTTAACCTTCGTCACCGCCTACGCCAATTATGCGGACTCTATACTCAGTTCCGACTGGCCATAAGTCTCCAAGTCTTATATGGTGAAAGACCTGGTGACTTGCTCTCACGTCCTTCTCCGATGTGCTCCACTACGCTAACCACTGGAACCCCTCTGCGACGGCCATTCTGGATTGTTCCTCGAGGGTCGATTACCATTAACATCTAACGCGGAACTTGCGAGGAGGTCATGAGCGTGGACAATCTCAAAGCTGGTTCCTACACACTCCGCCCGCGAGCCCTGTGCTCCTGTACCCCATGCTCATTCACGTCCCCGACCCTCTATCCGTCCGCCTTGAATGCTTACTTTGCCTCCGAGTTCGCACCCTCCTCGTCAGCAACCTCCAAAACTAGGCGCAAGAACCACTGACGCTTCCCCTGTACCCACTGTGTATATCGCCTGTAAATTACGTCGTGTTCATTTTGCTGACCGTTTGGTTACTCATGTTTTTAGACATTAACCAATCCTTCGGCGTTGCTACGCCTCACCTTCGGTCTAGCCGGGGGTAGTATGGCGGTTTGCTTCCGTGGTCAGCGTTGCCACTGCTAATTCATCATACCTTTACCTGCAAAACCTTGCGTATTAACGCGTGAGAACCTTTGTCTCACTCTCTTTGTCAACTCACTGCTAGCGCCCTCGCATTTTCCTTCTCTCCGCTTTACGCTTCTGGTCGATACGTCGCTGGAAGCCACGCGAGCATTGGATGTTTAACGTCCTTCTTTCTTCCATCACTAGGACGTCAACTCTCACCTTCGATATTAGGCGCTGATACAGGGGATGATGCTTCACAGTCCAATAGTGCAGGCTCTGTAAGAGATTCATCCCTCTCGGATTTGTCTTGCTGTTGTGATTCATTCATATCAAGACTCATAGAATTAGATAATGTAGAGGGTAGAATATTATTGCTTCAAGAGAATACGTGGTCGATGAAATGTTGAAAACTGATAATTAAAGACGATATCTGAGAAAGGGTTCAAAAGCGATAGGTAATACAAAAATTTGACTTCACAGAATCAGAAGAATTTACAGAGAGCTGGGAATATTGTCAGACTAATGATCCTTCGAAGCATGTTGGTCGATAAAATGCTGGGACTCGGCTACAACCATGGCTACTGGGATGGGGGATCGAAAAGGAAATAAAAATGAAAGTGATTTTTAAACACCCTGCCAGGTTCCGTCAAGAAGACCGGGGATTGGAGATGGCACTGGCCTACGCACGGTGTCCACCACAAACAAGGAAACTACATGAAATTAGGGGGGAGCTCAAATCCCGACTGAGTGGGTGTGCCAAAAAGGCACATTAAGAAGTAGCCATTGCAGTCTCACTCTCAGTCTGAGGGACCGAGTTATCCCATCAGCTGGCAGCCTTCAAAGATATGGCTTTATGTACATTGTGATAACTTCAACAGCATCTGATTTTTTAAAAGTGAAGAATATGTGCTGAGACCGTTGACATCACTCTCTCTCTCTCCACCCTCAGAACCAGGCCACCGTCCAAGCTGGTCAGTTGTTTGATGCGGGAGTGGATGCAGTGGCCAACAGGGCTGGGGAACCCGTCTGCGCGCTTTACAACACGATCTGACTCACTTGACACTCACAGCAGGATAACCAAAACCAGGATATATGAAGGAGCCATCGCCGTCTGACTCCCAGTCCACGTATCAACCACTCAACGCAAATCACACAGTGGGCTTAAGGCATGGTGTGGTACGAAGCGTGTACCTAGTCATGCCACCGCACTCTTTGGTCTTTGCAAAAACGATCACAAGTTCACACAGCGAGAAATAGGAATTAGATTTCAACTGCTAGGGAGTGTCATAAAGCTTAAACTAGGAAACAATAATTGCACTGTGACACTTCGTCCACAGAGAAGGACAGAGTTATCCTGTCCAAGTCATGACTTTTAGCGCACCGTGATATTTTCAAGCATATCAGATTGTTTCTAACAAGGAATATGCCATGAGGTTCAATTTCACCGTTTCTTTCATTTTCCCATTCACCGTCTGGTTGTATGAGCAAGTCAATCAACTGACGGTGAGATCGAGAGAGATAGCTGACAGAGCTTAAAACAGCCCGTCTGCGTGTGTCACACCTCCACGAGTTGGTTGCCGTACAACACATTAAAATTTCATACAACGGGGACTGGTCCGCTTGGATGTCACTTGCAGCATCGTACCCAGATGGAGAGGGAGCCGAAGAACACACTTCCGACTTAAGAAAGAGGTACTGATTTCGTTCCTTTGGTGTGTACTTTTGGGTGCGTACATGCGTAATTTGTGCGTGTGTTCATGCAAAAATGTTTGCTAGTGTGATCTTGTTTGTGGTGGTTTACCGCGGGTTTTTCGTGGAGCAAACGTAACAGAAAGGGCTCATTCGGTTAGTGAATGTGCGTGAGCAGTGTTGACAGTGAAGGCGAATTCGGCGAGTTTAGTTCTAGGATTCTAGTGCTGGTGTGCTGGTGACAGTGTGTTGGAATCACAAGTGAATAAACCAGGCCGATGCGTAAGGTGAATATGCAATGGCCACGAGACAATTTAGGGGTTGAGTCCATATTGTTGCTGGTTGTGGGTGGTGATTTTTTGAGGGCATCAGAAGTGGGAGAGATTATATTTGTCGTCATCGCGGGGTTTGTGTCAGGGATAATGGAGGTGATGGTGATCGATGACAGTGGACATTAGGAGTTTTGTCACTGGTGATGAGTGTGGTACTCGTCATATTCACTATGGAGGAAGGAGCAGGGTCGACGATTTGAGCATTTTTGGAGACAGCAGATAACGTTTTTAAGTGGTCGTTGCATTGCGTTTGGAAATTTGAGAAGTGTGCAAGCGAAGATCTTCTCACTTATATTGAGCAAAGAGATTCCTCCATGGTTATCTCAGATGTGCCGGTTTCCCTTCGGCTTCTACGGAGGGATGATAAAGGCGTCCTAGAAATCTGGAGGAACAGATACTTTTTGCCACATCTCCAGCAATATTTCGTACGTTTGTCCAGCAGTCGGTGAACCGGGGTGCTTGTAGTGTTCCCTGATAGAGGTGAATACAGTTCTCATTTCGTTGGGGTCCGCGTATCATGTGATTTCATCACCCTTGCAACTTATCAGGACGCCTAGCATCCCCGACCGGTCGCAGCTGCACCAAACGGTGACATCAAAATATGGCGACTCAGCTTGTGCCGGTAAGGCAATTTATATATGCTTTTATGTGGTCCGTTCTTATCGGTCAGCAGATTGTGGATTTATTCTTCTTTATCATCAAACAAATCCTGGTGTTGACGGCGTGGTCAACCGAAAATGTCAAGGGCGGTCTAGTGCATGGCGTTCTGCAATTGGTGCCGCTGTGTATCCACATGGTGGAAATTTCTCTAATAATCGGAATTCAGGCAATGTTTTTTTCTTAAAAATTTTAACGGACTACAGAATCGCTTCATGCTCAAATAACAGCCTAGCAACAAAAGACATCAAATATTTGCAACATCGGAAATTATCCAGAATCTTTTTGTAACCCACAAAAGACTGAGTCGTCCCTACATATCCTTCGTACGTTTTATCAAGTTTTTTAATTAAAAATAAAACAATAAGCGTACTCCTTGTGTTTAAAAATACTCACCAAACTCTATAATTGATGGACAGCCAGTAGTTTGACGATAATACTAGGCAAAGCAGCGATAACTCTTAAGAAGGAAAGCCTGACGATATTACCCTTTGTCAAGGATTTGTGCTCGTTCTCTTAATGCCTTCAGCCCACGATCGGCAAAACCTACCAAAAGAGTAATAAGTACAAATAGTGTGGGTTACGAAGATGAGTCTTGCGTTAGCTGTACCCAATTATTGATCAAACTGAAAAAATGGGAAGACGAGATCGCGGATTTAACGGGAGATCCTGAAGAAGAATATGGATAGCTAAAAAGAGATTAGCAGTGTTAGGCCAAAAACGCGAAGCGCATAAAGGCAAAATTCAAGATAATGCAGTCTGAGAAGTATCTCAGTTTATGGGTAGTGATACAGTAAGTGCCGACTTGGATAACAGTACGATTAGGATAACGGAAATGGCGCTTCTTCTAAAGACAGTCCTGTCTGTAGTTCCAACTTCTGTCAGCCATCCCAACTGCTCGCTAGAGATCTTAGAGGAAACCAAAGAAACAAACCCGTAACAGGATGGAATAGAAGAGCACCATAAAATGAGGGTTAAGTCAAAAACAACTCTCAGTAAGCTCTTGGGACATTCAGAGTAAAATATGGTCAGGAGGATATTAAAGAATTTCCTTGACCGACAGAATCACGTAGATATCCAGCGTTTTAGTTCAGTTCAGTGTATTTTGAGGAAAATAGGCTTACGCCTTTGAAATCCCTATTTGTTACATAAAAATAGCAAGAATAAGAAGCAATGTAAAGAAGTTACAGTCAAGTGAATGCAGGCAGATTTACGTGGTACACTGATATTGTTAAGGTTAAGTAGTCACATAGTCTTCGTGGTGCTGCAACATATGTATGTCAAGCCGATGTTTGAATGTATCCACAGACTGGGACATTACAATCGCCTCAGGTAGGTTATTCCACGGTTCCACGACACGGTTGGTGAAAAATACTTCCTCACATCCAATCTTACTTGGGGCACACTTAGTTTGAATGGATGACCTCGGAGATTATTCGTAGTGGCAAGTTGGAAAAATCATCACATAGGAGGGCGCAATCCATGCCACGCACGATACGGAAGGTTTGTATCAAGTCTCCGCGCAACTGCCTATAACTCAGAGGATAGAGCTTTAGGTTATTTAGACGAATCTCATATGGCAGTTCACCTTGACCTCTTACTAATTTTGTGGCTCGCCGCTGCACCCTTTCGAGCATGTTGTAGTCCTGTTGGGTCCACGGTCGCCAGGCTTGGATCGCATATTCAAGATGTGGCCTTACAAACGTACCAAAGACTTTAGAAAAGCAGTCTTCATCGAAAACTTTAAATGCCCGCTTGATAGCGTACAGCATTGAATTGGCGGATTTAGCTGCCTTGCAACATTGCGTAGAAGGCTTCAGGTTGTCTTTCATCCAAACTCCAAGATCCTTCTGTGTGTGTGCTTCTCGGAGTGGCAAACCGTTCAAATAGTAGGGTCGCATATCAGTGACCTGATTTCGATTTCCCAGACGTAGCAGGGTGCATTTGTTTGAGTTGAAGGACAAGAGCCATTTGCGGGACCACTCGTCCAATCGACGAAGATTTTCTTGGAAATCGTCTCCATCGGCAGCATTGTGGATAACTTTCCAGATTTTTATATCGTCCGCAAACATAGCAAAGTTACAGTCCAATTCCTGTACACAATCATTAATGAACAAGAGAAATAGGATCGGTCCGAGCACTGAACCTTGTGGGACTCCACTCTCGATGACTGTGCGCTTTGATCGCGATCCGCCTACACAGACCACTTGGGAACGACCAACGAGAAAATTCTTGATCCACGTAAGAAGTTTGCCTCCAATACCAAACATTCTCAACTTGTAAAGGAGACGCTGGTGCGGAACACTATCGAAGGCCTTCTGGAAATCAATGTAGGCCACATGCACAGTGTCTTTTGCATCGAGTGCTTTTGTCCAGCTTTGCATCGTATAAAGTAAGTTCGTAACACGATCTTCCCTACGAAAGCCGTATTGTGCAGTTGATAAGAGGTTACGGGTTTCTAAATAAATCATCAATTCCTTTTGACAACCTTCTCCATAACCTTGCAACAGATTGAGGTCAGGCTGACAGGCCTGTAGTTTGTAGCAAATGCACGACTACCACTTTTGTGAAGCGGTGTGATGTGGGCTGTTTTCCAGTCGGTAGGAAGAATTCCCGTATCGAACGATTTCTGGCACAGAAAGGATAGCGGTTTCGCCAGCTCTCGAGCAAGTTCGAGGAGTAGCTTTGCTGGAATCTCGTCGGGGCCAGGGGATTTGCATGCCTTCAGACTTTTAGTTCTTCAAAGACCGCCTCTTCTCGAAAGAGCATATCCTGAATAATTGGCGCTCCCATAGTCTCGTAACTAGATGGAATAAAAACAGCTTCTCTGGTGAAAACCGACTGAAAGAACTGGAAAAGTGTTCAGCTTTGTTTTTATTTCTGATATCTCGAAACCGTCATCGTTTCTCATAACAGGAATCGGGTTCCTGTTACGTGTGCTTTTTCTTACATAGCTGTAGAGCAATTTGGGATTGTGAACTGCTCTCTGGAGCAAATCCCTCTCGTAATCCCGTCGGCTTTTGAAGATCAAGCTTTTAACCTTGTTCCTTTGAGTTTTGTATGCTTGCAAGGCTAAATTTTCATTGGATCGGCAAAATTTCTTCCAAAGCCTTCCTTTCCTGTTAATCTCTTTTAGATCCCTTGTTAACCACTGTGGTCTGTTAGATATCCTAAGTTGTGATGGCGGACAGTGGCATTTTATTAGATTCAACAAACACTCCTTAAATAAATTCCAGTCCTCAGTGACATTCCCGGAGAAGAGAAGATCCCAGTCTATTCGTGATGCCTCAGCTCTCATCTTGCAAAAGTCTCCTCGCCATAGATTGGGCCTGGTTTCATTTATTGCAGATGGCACAGAATATAAACCATACTCCCATGAAAGTACTGCATGATCACTTCGACCAAGTGGAGGTAGGCAGTGTACCTCGTCTATACTGTCAGGATCTTTAGTGAAGACGAGATCTAAACAACTAGCCTGTTGTCCTCCACGCGCTCTCGTTGGAACAAATACATGTTGGGTGAAAAGAGCTTCAAGTGTTGTCTTTAGCAGACGATGATCGAAGGAAAACTTTGAGCTCTGCGCCTGCAGATCGTTCCATCGAATGCTGGGTGCATTGAAGTCACCCATGAGAACAACATCAGGTCGACTACTAATCTCCTTTATGTTCTCCAACAAACAAGTATCAGCGTCGGTGTCTGTCCCCGGTGGTCGGTAGAGTCATGACTTCAAGGGACTGCGATCCCCGCGTCTTTATTTTCAGCCAAATAGCCTCAATACCATTGCTAATCTTCTCCGTCATTTCACACACTGTGAAATTGCTTTTAACATACATCGCAACTCCTCCACCCTGGCGGTGGGTGCGGTCTCTCCTGAACAGCTGGTACCCGGATAAGGCTACTTCGCAATCGCTGATGTTCTGTGACAGCCATGTTTCTGTGATTGCTATAATATCGGGAGACAGAACGGCTACCTGAATTCTCAGTTCGTCGAGCTTCGAAAACAGACTTTGGGCGTTGGTATACAGAAATTTAAGTATGCAGCAGTCAGCAGAGCCAAATTCCGTTTGTCTCGAGTTTGCCAATGCTAATTTGCCGCTGCCATCATGAGCATTGGCTGGTTCCAGAGCAATGTTGCGTTTCTCTGTATCACGCGTCCCCTGTAAATCACCAGATTGTTCTCTCCAGCTGCAAGTCTCCTCTTCATTTCTATCACTAATTCGCGGCGTTTCAGACGTTCTGCTGGAGAGTAGTCCGGCTGAAAAAACCTGCTTATGAGAGTTTCGAAGGTTGGTTTTTCTCGAGAGAAGTAGCTAGCCTCTTCCTTGTTGTCCAAGACAATTTTGATAGGCCGTGGTCTCACATTTTGGGACTGTTCAATATCCTTTTTCCGAGCCTGAAGGCAGCGCGAACGGTTATCGTCTCTCCTGAATGAAGTATATCATTCAGCAGGTGCTGAAACATAGCAAGATCAGCGGATATCCGTTCCTTTGAGGTGTGGGCATTTGATTCAGGTAAGCCCTGGATAACTACGCAGTTCTCTCGGTCTAGGGCGTCTTTTGATTCACTGCCGACCATATTTTCCTCTGAATGACCAGAGGGATTCATTAGGTTTGTTTTCAACTTTATAATCGTTTTATGTTGTTTCCCAATGATATCTTGCCACTCATTGGTATTTTCGCTCTCAACTACGGGCTCTTTAGAACTGCTGGGATAGCCGACAGAAGTTGAGTCTGAAGTCGGAACTGCCTTTGGAAGAGGCATTATTGAAGTTGTCCTGATATTACCGTTATCAATTTGGTGGTGTTGTGGTGTTTCCCCATTGCAGATTGCCACACGTTTGTTTCTTGGGATGCAACTACGGGCTTGTTAGAGCACACAAGATGGGAGGATGTGATTTGTGGTTCGCTTTAGTTGTCGTCCGTAGGATTCAAAGACTGTTTTCCTGTTATCCGGTCGTTATGGGTATTCGGGTCCGAAAATTTTGAGTTGTTACTACTTGTAGTTTTTGTACTTTTGGTGATTTGGCCACTGCTTTTTCAACTTTTATATGGCTAATCGTATTTCGTCGAGTATTTTTATCTTGCAAGAGCTTCCTTAAGTCTGCAAGCTCATTTTCCAGTTTTTGAACTCTTAGTAATATATAAAAACATCCCACACAAGATTCGTCCTCGTATCCGACGGATTTGACTGCCATTACGCTTTTTGCGCGCTTTGCTGTTCCTTGGTTGTAAGTGTTAACTGATCGAGGTCCAGTGGTGGATGCCGACGCAATCTCCACAGGCTTTTCTTTAAAGGAAGTGTCATTACTGGTTCTGCTGCTATCAAACAATTGCTTTGAATCCATGCGTGTTAAAAACACTGCGAGTGCGTTTGTTCTGTTTTGGGCGTATAACAAAAAATTTCGACTGTGTTTGGAGTATGGCGAGTATTTACAGCAATATGAGCAAATATGCGCTTTCTTGTTCAAAAACGCTTTTAAAAACTGTAAATGGTATGCTAAATATGCAGGAACTACTCAGCCATTTGAAGATGTTGAAGGTCCTGGATAACTTCAGATCTTCACGAGGTTGCACATGCTTGGTTCCTTGAGTGGTTGTCAGTTTTTATTGGTGCAGAGGCTGCGTAGTCAACTTGAATAAGATGATAAACAAATTCCAATTTGATGCCGTTTTATGACGAATTTCGGCACGAGAAAAATTCCAGATGAGCAGGAAGCAAGTACGTACATGCAGTTGAAAAGTATTGTCCGGAACAGTCCTAGTGAAGTGCTAACGGAGTTAAAATTGTCCAAGTTGGAGAGTTAATTAATTGGTTGTTCTTATAGGGTCTTACTGGTTTATCAGAGTTAAATGATCCTCCCCCGAAGGAAAAGGTTTCAGCCGACCTTGATGTGTTTCAACACCTGCTGAACGATATGCTTTAATCGAATGAGAAAGTAACCGTTCGCGCAGCCTTCAGGATTGGAAAAAAAATAGTAAACAGACAAAAACCTATGACCATGGACTATTAAAATTGTCTTGGAAAGCAAAGAAGAGGTGAATTGGCTTATCTCCAGGAAAACCAACCTCAGCCGGACTACTATCGAGTGGAACATCTAAACCACCGTGGCTTAGTGATGGAAGTATAAAGAAGACTACAGCTGGAGAGAACAACCTGGATATTTTCAGGGGACAAGTGAAACAGAGCCACTCATTAGTAATCAGGAATCAGCCATTGCTCATGATGGCAGAGGTGAAGTAGTATTGGCACACTAGAGACAAACTGAACTTGGCACTGCCAAATGTTGCCAACTCAAATTTTTGTGTACCAACACCCAGAGTCTATTTTCGAAACCTGTCAAACTAAGAATACAGGAAACCGATCTGTCTTTTAATTTTATAGCAATACCAGAAGCATGGCTATCACAGAACATCAGTGATTGTGAAGTTGCATTATGCGGTAAGCAATTATTTAGGAGAGGCGGAATGAACCGCCGGGGTGATCAAGTTGCAATTTATATAATGAGCAACCTAAATGTGTGAGTGGACTGAGAAAGTTCTCGATTGTATGGAGGTTGTTTGGCTGATTATAAAAATGGGGTCGCAGTCTCGTTTAGTCGCGACTTTCTGCCGACCACCAAGAATGGACACCGACGTAGATACTTGTTTGCTGGAGAAAACGAAGAAGCTTTGCAGTCCACCTGATGATGTCCTCATGCGTGACTTTAATGCATCCAGCATTCGATGGAACGATCTGCAGGCGATGTGCTCCAAGTTTGCCTTCGATAACTGATCTGCTAAAGACAGAACTTTAAGCACTTCTCACACAACATGTCCTTGTTCCAAATAGAGCACCTGGAGAGCAACAAGCTAGTTGTGTGGATCTCGTCTTCACAAAAGATCCTGCAACACAGACGAGGTATAATAACTAACTCCACTTGGTCAAGGCGTGTACGGCCTTACCTCCAGCAGCTTAATTATTCAAACACTGGAGTGCTATCATTCTTGGAGCATGGATTGCCTGTCTTTTCTGTGAAAACGGATGGGTTCTCATCTTAATAGCAACTCTCAGCTCACTCAAATCAACTTTCATCCTGCTACCGTTGTGGTCAGAGTCATATACGTTGGTCAGACTGTAGACACTGGAAAAGAGTTTCCTGGTTTTTGAAGAAAATATAACGAAAAAGTGTATTTCCCCAAAAGACGGACGAACATTAACATGCAGGTCACCTGCCCGAATCCAGCTGAGGATGAGGAGGTGACACGCCGCTGCAGTCTTCCTATGCCATCTTACTTCCAGAGGATCGTCATCCAGTGAATCTTCAAAGCAACACTAGCGCTGCTGTTGCTCTCATCAAAGAGGCCTTTCCACGGAAAATTCCCCAGGTCCTTCCAGCAGGCTTAAATTTTTTCAGTTACATTGGAGAGAATGTAAAAGTTTTAGGTTCTTTACGATCGAAGCTGAAAATCATGGAGAACTTAATTACTTGCCGGTACGAGTGGTCAGAGGAAGCTAACAACAAGATCTCCTCGGACGGAACTGAATACAATGCGTGCCTTCTGTTCTATCCTCCATAAATTGGATTGGTGTTAACCCTACTCTATATTGCCGGTTTATAAATTATAAAGAATTTGTTATGACGATTTAACTGGACACTACCACGATCCGGCTGTTAGATTCGAATTTCACTCAGAATTTCGGCCCCTGTTCTTCAAAGCTCGTTAAATCGACTATGAAATTGCACTGAAGGTCGAAGAAATGGATTGCCTGCAGAAAGCGGACATTTTCGAGCCCGTGCAGGATTCGGAATGGACAGCACTATTTTCCATGTTCGTTTATTCAATGGTTCAGTGCGTATCAGTGGCGACTACAAACTAACGATAAACTCAGCACCTAAACTTAATTCTTATTCCCTCCAACACATTAAGTACCTGTACGCATCTTTCTCACGTGGTCAACGATTTACTGCTTTGGACCTGAAACATGCTTACAACCAAGTCGTTCTAGATACAGAATCCCGAGATGCCAACACCATCAGTATAAACCGGGGTTCGTTTCGATACAAACGACTACCAGTTGGAGTAAGTTTCGCTACTGGTTTATTTCAAGGCGCGATTTTTGGCCTCATGAAGGGCATACCTCACGTTTGCGCATACATGGAGGATACAGTAATAAATAGGAAATGTGAAAATAGTCACATAGACTCTCGTCATCTCTAACATTAGACCTCAACTTTAACCTCATAGGAGACTACAAGCTAACTGATTATAGCGTAAGTTAAATACTGTTTTCAATAATTCGTCTGCTCACGCTTCGATTTTTACAATCAGTTAGCCCAATGAGTGGACAACCAAAAGCTCTAGTTCAGTTCAAGATATTTGAAGATAATAGACTTATGCCTTTGAACTCCCTATTTGTCACATTAAAAAGCTCAAGAATTAGAAATCCTGAATAGAAATCGCAGTAAAGGGAATATAGACAGAGTTATTTAGTACACTGGTGTTGTAAGGTTATATAGTCCATAGTTCACGCGATACTGCAGCATATGTAGGTCAAGCCGATGTTTAAATATCTCCCCAGGCTGAGACATTACCAGCGCCTCGGGTAGGTTATTCCACTGTTCCACTCAATGTTGAGAGACGAAATACTTCGCCACACCCTATCTTCCTTGTAGCACACGTACTTTCAAGGGATGCCCTGGAGATTAGTTATGGTGGTGAATTGTAAAAGTCATCACAAAGAAGGGCACAGTCTAAGCCACTTTCAATGCATAAAGTTTGCATCAATTCTCCGCGCAACTGCCTATAACTCAAAGGACATATATTTAGGTTATTTAATGGGATCTCGTATGGCAGTGCACCTTGACCTCTTACTAATTTAGTGGCTTGCCGTTGTACCCTTTTTGAGCAAGTTGTAATCCTGTTGCATCCACGATCTCCAGGCCTCGATCTCATACTCAAGATGCGGACTTACAAAAGTACCGAAAGGAAGCATCGAAGAAAACTATAAATGTCCGCTTGATGGCCTACAGCATTGCAGTTGCAGCTTGAGACACCTTGCACCATTGTGGAGAAAGCTTTAGGTTTTCTGTCATCCAAACGCCGACATCTGTCTGTGTTTCTGCTTTTCGGAGCGAAATTCCGTTCAGAAAGTAGGGTCGCGTATCAGGGACTAGATTTCGATTTCCCAGACACAATCATTAACAAACAAGAGAAAGAGGTCAGTCAGAGAACTGAACCATGTGGTACTCCACTCTCTATTACGGTGCTCCTTGATTGCTCTCCCCCTACATGGAAAACTTGGGAAAGACCAACGAGGAAATTCTTGATCCACGTAAGGAGTTTGACTCAGATATCCATCACTGCCAACTTGTACAGGAGACACTGGTGCGGAACGCTATCAAAGGATTTCTGGAAATCAGTGGGGACCACATGCACAGTGTGTTTTGCATCCAGTGATTTGGTGCAGCTTTGCATTGTATAAAGCACGTTCGTTAAGCACGATCTTTCCCTATAAAAGTCGTATTGTGCATTGGACAAGAGGATGTGAGTTTCCAAATAAATAACTGTTTTTTGGTGATATTCTCTTTAACCTTGCGGCAGATGAAGGTCAGACTGACGGGCCTGTAGCTGATCGTAAGTGCACGACGACTGCTTTTTTAAAGTGGCGTAATGTGGGCTATTTTACAGTCTGTGGAAAGAATTCCAGTATGGAACGATTTCTGGCACAGAAAGGATAGTGGTTTGACCAGTTCTTAAGCAAGTTCAAAGAGTAACTTTGTTGGAATATCATCCGGACCGAGAGATTTGCATTCCTTCAAGCTTTTTTATTCTTAAAGAATCGTTTCTTCTCTAAACAGAATATTCGGAATACTTGGCACTCCCACGGTCTCGTAACGAGGTGTAATGGAAACAGTTTCTCTGGTGAAAATCAATTAAAAGCACTGAGAAAAATGCACACCTTTGCTTTTAGTTTCCAATATCTTGAAACTGTCATCCTTTCTCATAATTGGAATCGAGGTTTGGTTACGTGGAATCTTTCGTAAGTGGCTCAAGAGCAATTGCGGATTTTGTAATGCTCGGCGGCGCAAATTATTTTCGAAATCTCGCCTTCTTTTGTAAATCAACCCCTTAACCTTGTTTCTTTGAAATTCATATGCTTTAAAAATTAAATTTTTATTGGTTCGACAAAACGTCTTCCAAAGCCTTCACTTCTTGTTAATCTAGGTTTTTAGATCACGTGTTTGCCACTGCGGTCCTTTGTATATCCCCGGCCTTGATAACGGACAGTGGCACCTCACTTCATGCAACAATCGCTCCTTAAATAAATTTCAGTCCTTAGTGACGTTCCCTGAGAAAAGAAGATCCCATTATATTCTTGCTGCTTCAGTTCTCATCGATAAAAGTCTCCTTGTCATATATTGGGTGTCGTTTTATTTATTGCAAACGGTACAGAATATTAAACAAACCACAGGATCGCCTTGACCAAGCGGAGTTATGTAGTATACCTCGACTGTATTGATAGGATCCATGGTGAAGACGAGATCCACACAACTAGCTTGTTGCTCTCCACGTGTTCTATTTGGAACAAGGACATGTTGTGTGAGAAGTGCTTAAAGTTCTGTCTTTAGAAGATCAGTTATCGAAGGCAAACTTGGAGCACATCGCCTGCAGATCGTTCCATCGAATGCTGGATGCATTAAAGTCACGCATGAGGACATCATCAGGTGGACTGCAAAGCTTCTTCGTTTTCTCCAGCAAACAAGTATCTACGTTGGTGTCCATTCTTGGTGGTCGGCAGAAAGTCGCGACTAAACGAGACTGCGACCCCATTTTTAATAATCAGCCAAACAACCTCCATACAATCGAGAACTTTCTCAGTCCACTCACACATTTAGGTTGCTCATTATATAAATTGCAACTTGACCACCCCGGCGGTTCATTCCGCCTCTCCTAAATAATTGCTTACCGCATAATGCAACTTCGCAATCACTGATTTTCTGTGATATCCATGCTTCTGTTATTGCTATAACATTACAAGACAGGTTGGTTTCCTGTATTCTTAGTTTGACAGGTTTCGAAAATAGACTCTGGGTGTTGGTACACAAAAATTTGAGTTGGCAACATTTGGCAGTGCCAAGTTCAGTTTGTCTCTAGTGTGCCAATACTACTTCACCTCTGCCATCATGAGCAATGGCTGATTCCTGATTACTAATGAGTGGCTCTGTATCACTTGTCCCCTAAAAATATCCAGGTTGTTCTCTCCAGCTGTAGTCTTCTTTATACTTCCATCACTAAGCCACGGTGGTTTAGATGTTCCACTCGATAGTAGTCCGGTTGAGGTTGGTTTTCCTGGAGATAGGCCAATTAACATCTTCTTTGTTGTCCAAGACAATTTTAATAGTCCATGGTCATAAGTTTTTGTCTGTTTACTATTTTGTTTCCAATCCTGAAGGCTGCGCGAACGGTTACTTTCTCATTCGATTAAAGCATATCGTTCAGCAGGTGTTGAAACACATCAAGGTCGTCTGAAACCTTTTCCTTCGGGGTATGAGCATTTGATTCTGATAAACGCTGGATAACTACATGATTCTGTCGGTCAAGGGAATTCTTTAATATCCTCCTGACCATATTTTACTCTAAATGTCCCAAGGGATTACTTAGAGTTGTTTTTGACTAAACTCTCCTTTTATGGTGCTCTTCTATTCCATCCTGTTACGGGTTTGTTTCTTTGATTTCCTCTAAGATCTCTAGCGAGCAGTTGGGATGGCTGACAGAAGTTGGAATTACAGACAGGACTGTCTTTAGAAGAAGTGCCGTTTCCATTATCCTGATCATACTGTTATCCAAGTCGGCACTTACTGTATCACTACCCATAAACTGAGATGCTTCTAAGACTGCATTATCTTGAATTTTTGCCTTTATGCGCTTCGCGTTTTTGGCCTAACACTGCTAATCTCTTTTTAGCTATCCATATTCTTCTTCAGGATCTCCCGTAAATCCGTGATCTCGTCTTCCCATTTTTTCAGTTTGATCAATAAATGGGTACAGCTAACGCAAGACTCATCTTCGTAACCCACACTATTTGTACTTATTACTCTTTTGGTAGGTTTTGCCGATCGTGGGCTGAAGGCATTAAGAGAACGAGCACAAATCCTTGACAAAGGGTAATATCGTCAGGCTTTCCTTCTTAAGAGTTATCGCTGCTTTGCCTAGTATTATCGTCAAACTACTGGCTGTCCATCAATTATAGAGTTTGGTGAGTATTTTAAACACAAGGAGTACGCTTATTGTTTTATTTTTAATTAAAAAACTTGATAAAACGTACGAAGGATATGTAGGGACGACTCAGTCTTTTGTGGGTTACAAAAAGATTCTGGATAACTTCCGATGTTGCAAAAATTTGATGTCTTTTGTTGCTAGGTTGTTATTTGAGCATGAAGCGATTCTGTAGTCCGTTAAAATTTTTAAGGAAAAAAAATTGCCTGAATTCGATTATTAGAGAAATTTCCACCATGTGGATACACAGCGGCACCAATTGCAGAACGCCATGCACTAGACCGCCCTTGACATTTTCGGTTGACCACGCCGTCAACACCAGGATTTGTTTGATGATAAAGAAGAAATAAAAATCCACAATCTGCTGACCGATAAGAACGGACCACATAAAAGCATATATAAATTGCCTTACCGGCACAAGCTGAGTCGCCATATTTTGATGTCACCGTTTGGTGCAGCTGCGACCGGTCGGGATGCTAGGCGTCCTGATAAGTTGCAAGGGTGATGAAATCACATGATACGCGGACCCCAACGAAATGAGAACTGTCTTCACCTCTATCAGGGGACTCTACAAGCACCCCGGTTTACCGACTGCTGGGCAAACGTACGAAATATTGCTGGAGATGTGGCAAAAAGTATCTGTTCCTCCAGATTTCTAGGACGCCTTTATCATCCCTCCGTAGAAGCCGAAGGGAAAACCGGCAACTCTGAGATAACCTTGGAGGAATCTCTTTGCTCAATATAAGTGAGAAGATCTTCGCTTGCACACTACTCAAATTTCCAAACGCAATGCAACGACCACTTAAAAACGTTATCTGCTGTCTCCAAAAACGCTCAAATCGTCGACCCTACTCCTACCTCCATAGTGACTATGACGAGTACCACCCTCATCACCAGTGACAAAACTCCTAATGTCCACTGTCATCGATCACCATCACCTCCATTATCCCTGACACAAACCCCGCGATGACGACAAATATAATCTCTCCCACTTCTGATGCCCTCAAAAAATCACCCACAACCAGCAACAATATGGACTCAACCCCTAAATTGTCTCGTGGCCATTGCATAGTCACCTTACGCATCGGCCTAGTTGGTCACTTGTGGACCCAACACACGGTCACCAGCACAACACCACCAGAATCTTAGAAGTAAACTCGCCGAATTCGCCTTCACTGTCGACACTGCTAACGCACATTCACTCACCGCATGAGCCCTTTCTGTTATGTTCGCTCCATGAAAAACCCGCGGTAAACCACCACAAACTAGATCACACTAGCCAACTTTTTTTTCATGAACACACGCACAAATTACGCATGTACGCACCCAAAAGTACACACCAAAGGAACGAAATCAGTACCTCTTTCTTAAGTCGGAAGTGTGTTCTTCGGCTCCCTCTCCATCTGGGTACGATGCTACAAGTGTCATCCAAGCGGACCAGTCCCCGTTGTATGAAATTTTAATGTGTTGTACGGCAACCAACTCGTGGATGTGTGACACACGCAGACGGGCTGTTTTAAGCTCTGTCAGCTATCTCTCTCGATCTCACCATCAGTTGATTTACCGGCTTAGACAACCAGACGGTGAATGGGAAATGAAAGAAACAATCTGATATGCTTGAAAATAGCACGGTGCGCTAAAAGTCATGACTTGGACAGGATAACTCTGTCCTTCTCTGTGGACGAAGTGTCACAGTGCAATTATTGTTTCCTAGTTTAAGCTTTATGGCACTCCCTAGCAGTTGAAATCTAATTCCTCTTTCTTGCTGTGTGAACTTGTGATCGTTTTTGCAAAGACCAAAGAGTGCGGTGGCATGACTAGGGACACGCTTCGTACCACACCATGCCTTAAGCCCACTGTGTGATTTGCATTGAGTGGTTGATACGTGGACTGGGAGTCAGACGGCGATGGCTCCTTCATATATCCTGGTTTTGGTTATCCTGCTGTGAGTGTCAAGTGAGTCAGATCGTGTTGTAAAGCGCGCAGACGGGTTCCCCAGCCCTGTTGGCCACTGCATCCACTCCCGCATCAAACAACTGACAAGCTTGGACGGTGGCCTGGTTCTGAGGGTGGAGAGAGAGAGTGATGTCAACGGTCTCAGCACATATTCCTCACTTTTAAAAAAATCAGATGCTGTTGAAGTTATCACAATGTACTGAAAGCCATATCTTTGAAGGCTGCCAGCTGATGGGATAACTCGGTACCTCAGACTGAGAGTGAGACTGCAATGGCTACTTCTTAATGTGCCTTTATGGCACACCCACACAGTCGGGATTTGAGCTCCCCCCTAATTTCATGTAGTTTCCTTGTTTGTGGTGGACACCGTGCGTAGGCCAGTGCCATCTCCAATCCCTCGGTCTTCTTGACTCTATCTTGACACCGGTGCAGATGAAAGAGGGGAAAATGGGCGAGGTAGATGCGGCATAAGCCTGCTCTCAATATACTTCAGCGCAAGGCATCGTCTCTAACCCACTACGCTCTGAAGCAAACGATGGCCCTGTTGAATTTGTAAAGTTAATGACACACTGGTTTCCCAACTCAGAAGTCAGTGAAGACGAATAACGTATGACAGGTTTACCGAGTTGAAGAGTATAAAAGAGATCAGCTAGCAGTTTCCGCTATCTAACTCGTCAGGCAAGTTGTTGTGTGTGTCTTGAGATTCCCTGACCCAAGCCGTGTGTCCTCTGTCGCCTGCAGCCAATCAGCGAATTGATGAAGTTTGATTCGCTACAAGTTCTCGAAAGAATACAGCCAATACTCGAGCGGCACCAGCAACGAATTGACCAGAAGCGTAAAGCGGAGAGAAAGACAATGCGGGGGCGCTAGCAGTGAGTTGACAAAGAGCGTGAGGCAAAGGTTCTCACGCGTTGATACGCAAGGTTTTGCAGGTAAAGGTATGATGAATTAGCAGTGGCAGCGCTGAACACGGAAGCAAACCGCCATACTACCCCCGGCTAGACCGAAGGTGAGGCGTAGCAACGCCGAAGGATTGGTTAATGTCTAAAAACATGAGTAACCAAACGGTCAGCAAAATGAACATGACGTAATTTACGGGCGATATACACAGTGGGTACAGGGGAAGCGTCAGTGGTTCTTGCGCCTAGTTTTGGAGGTTGCTGTGGAGGAGGGTGCGAACTCGGAGGCAAAGAAAGCATGCAAGGCGGACGGATAGAGGGTCGGGGACGTGAATGAGCATAAGGTACAGGAGCACAGGGCTCGCGGGCGGAATGTGTAAGAACCAGCTTTGAGATGGTCCACGCTCATGACCTCCTCGCAAGTTCCACGTTAGATGTTAATGGTAATCGACCCTCGAGAAACAATCCAGAATGGCTGTCGCAGAGGGGTTCCAGTGGTTAGCGTAGTGGAGCACATCGGAGAAGGACGTGAGAGCAAGTCACCAGGTCTTTCACCATATAAGACTTGGAGACTTATGGCCAGTCGGAACTGAGTATAGAGTCCGCATAATTGGCGTAGGCGGTGACGAAGGTTAACAGGATCCTCAACCGCACCACAAGGACATTGAGAGATCATCTCACCAGGAAGTAGGACGGTGGCGCCGAACACGAAATCAGCAGTGAAAAAATCATGGTCCGAGCGGATGCCCAACAGGACCAGGGGGATGGTCCGTCTAGTTCTCCGGATCATCCGCGGCGTATATGGAGGCCTTTAGCTGGCAGTGGAACTGCTCGACCATCCCGTTGGCAGCCAGTTGATACCTGTCGTGTGGATTTTTGTACAGCCTTAAGAGGAGAGGAAAGACTGGAAAAGATGAGATTCAAATTGGGCACTTCCATCAGTCATGAAATTGGAGGGGGAAATAAAGGGGGCAACCCAACGACTGAGGGAGCTTTGACTATAAATTAAGCAGCAACATCAAGCAGAGGAATAGCTTCCAGTCACCGGGTGACTCGATCCACTCAAGGGAGGAGGTAGGAACAACCAGTAGACAGAGGTAGGTGAACGTAGGTGAATCTTTTACCAGGGCCGGGAAGGCGCCGATGGGGGCCTTGTTATGCCGCTAGAATTTGCTCCGTTGACAGCTGAGACTAATCCTTTCCAAGCCTTCAAGTTCTTGTGCATCCCAGGCCAGACGAGGTGGTTGGAAAACAACTTGTTAATAGCTCGACTCCCAGGGTGAGATAGGTTGTGCAGGGAGGAAGAAAACTTTGCAGCTAAGGAGTGGTGGCACAAATGGATGATGATATGGCGTGGAGACGTCGCATAGAATGCTGTCGTTGCCAGAAGTAAGTGGCGGCTCCTGGAGCTTGCGTCCGAAAACACCCTTATCACAGGCCAAACAAGCACAGCGTTGTTCGGCGGCCAACGCAATGAGGTCGATGCCAGGAGAAAACTGGAGGTGAGCAAGGGAGATCCTGGACAGAGCCTCAGCCACCTCATTCCGTGACCCGCCAATGTGGCGAAGGTCTGAAGTTAACTGCGAAATGCAGTCCATTTTGTGGATCCCCGGAGGTTGAGCTTATCAGAATTTGACTTGAAGGCGAAGGTAAGGGGCTTATTTTATTTTATTTGATCCATGAAGACTATAAAGTTTTGTATTCTCAAGGAAGTGCCGTAATTTGTTAACGACAAGGTACACAGCAAGGAGTTCCCGTCCAAACGTGTTTTGACGAGATTCGGCAGGTGTAAAACCTTATGCGTAAGAAAGCTGAAGTTTGGGTCTGATCTCCAATATGCTGCTAAAGAACCATGCCAACGGCAAAATTGGAGGCGTCAACCAGGAAGGAGATTGGCGCATCGGGGGCTGAATGCGTCGAAGGTGTGGCATAGACTAAGACAGCCTTCACATTGTCAATAGCAGTGAGGGCGTCTGCAGACAGCTTGAAAGAACCTTTGGGACCTGAGAGAAGGCTCATGAACGGCTAATGGATGGTTTCTGTAAATTAAGACAGGAGCCAGCGAGAGAAATGCACCATGTCCAGAACTAGCTGCATCTGACGCTTGGATGAAGGCGGTGGGAATTCACGGGTATTGGCAACCTTCGATGGTAGAGGGTGGATGCCGTTGGTGTCGACCAAGTGCCCGAGAAACTCGAGGGAGGGAACGCCGAAAACGCACTTGCACGGGATGTGAACAACGCCTAATTGGTCAAGGCGGGTAAACACCGGTGCGAGATGTTCTATGTGTTCCCACTTCCAGAGTGTCCATGACGAGGACCACCCTCACCGCCAGTGACAAAACTCGTAATGTTCACTGTCATCGATCAACATCAACTCCATTATCCCTGACACAAACCCCAACGATGACGACAAATATACTCTCTCCCACTTCTGATGCCCCCAAAAACACCACCCACAACCAGTAACAATATGGACTCAACCCAAAAGTGCGTCATGGCCATTGCATATTCACCTTACGCATCGGCCTGGTTGGTCACTTGTGATTCCAACACACTGTCACCAGCACACCAGCACCAGAATATTTGAACTAAACTCGCCAGATTCGCCTTCACTGTTGACACTGATCACGCACATTCACTCACCGCATGAGCCCTTTCTGTTACGTTCGCTCCATGAAAAACCCGCGGTAAACCACCGCAAACTAGATCACACTAGCAAACATTTTTCATGAACATACGCAAAAATTACGCATGTACGCACCCAAAAGTACACACCAAAGGAACGAAATCTGTACCTCTTGCTTAAGTCAGAAGTGTGTTCTTCGGCTCCCTCTCCATCTGGGTACGATGCTACAAGTGACATCCAAGCGGATCAGTCCCCGTTGCATGAAATTTTACTTTGTTGTACGGCAACCAACTCGTGGATGTGTGACACACGCAGACGGGCTGTTTTAAGCTCTGTCAGCTATCTCTCTCGATCTCACCATCAGTTGATTTACCGGCTCAGACAACCAGATGGTGAATGGGAAAGAAAAGAAAAGGTTGAGATTGACTCTCAGCGCATATTCTTTGCTAGAAACAATCTGATAAGCTTGAAAATATCACGATGCGCTAAAAGTCATGACTTGGAGAGGATAACTCTGTTCTCCTC
The DNA here is from genome assembly GCA_017591395.1 of Schistocephalus solidus. NCBI lineage: Eukaryota > Metazoa > Platyhelminthes > Cestoda > Diphyllobothriidea > Diphyllobothriidae > Schistocephalus > Schistocephalus solidus. Next base: position 19,293 of record WEDG01001365.1, on the reverse strand, counting down.
TGCGGGTGGAGTGTCCTAATTTAAAACGTCATGCGTTAAAACAAGCATGCAGCACAAATGCTAGTTTTTATTTGTACTTATTTAGCAACACCATAGTTCCTCTCCTAAAATACTAATATTACTGCCATACCGTATTACAGATGACCTTACGCCGATCTGCAGCGGTGACGCATCGGTTGGACTTTTAATAAACTGGTCACGGGTTTCGAGCCTCGGATAGTACACCACCTGAGTTTAGGTACTTCTAGTTTTACTTGAGACAGAACTTCAGGAGTTCATGGACTTGGCAAAGCCGAAGCGATTCTCCGTTTCACCGTACTCGTCTTTTCGTAGTAATTCGATAGTCTTGACTGCTAAGTAATGCAAAATTGAAATAAAAAGAGACTTGACATTTAAAGAAACCACAAAATTGCTTGGAAGAATGCGCAAGTGACCAATACTGCTAATGACAGGGAACAAAATGGCCAAGTAAGTATTTCGTCAACCTCCAATGAAATCATAGCTAGTTACGACTATGACACGGACAGACAAGCCGTCATTGCATCAATTAAAACCACCAGCGCTTGTCGCGAGAATTGCTAATTGTAGTTCGCTTGTGGTCGCATGACCACATAAATGCTGCGCATCTTGTGCCTTTTCCACCCTTATCTGTCACTCTTTCTGATGGTAGCTTCGAGTGTGAATCCAAAACATCAGGCCAATAAATTTCTTGTTTCAGTGATCGCATCTTCTCCTCCTGAACTGCTCCCCGGAACTCTTCTGTTCGCTCCTATCTAACACTACCGCTAATCCTAGCCTTAGCTCCCCAAAACTGTAACGCAAAGCTACCTGCATAACGGAACTTTCCTATTCCCGTGTCCCACAGGGGAGAGGCCCATAAATAGACCCTACCCTACCTTTTATTGGGTTCATATGCCGAGGGGTTGCTCGTCCGATGTGGTGGCAGGTTTTCAAAGACAAAAATTAGCATTTATGATTATGATTCCCTATGATAAAGATGGTCTGATTAATTTTTTAACTAAAACTTTCAAGTAATAATTTAAATCTTGGCAAAGACAATCTGGATGTTAGTTAAGTACTGACCATTTACTAGATAAGCCATTTGACAATGCATAAAAACTCCGTGGTGTTTAGTCCAAGAGTCCAGGCCTGGCGTCCGTGGTTTAAGAAGGATTATCTACAGCTGGAACGAGTGCAGGCGAGGGCTACGAAGATGGTCAAGAATCTAAGTCATCTGCCTTACGAAGCCAGACTGGTTGAACTTGATTTGTTTCCTCTAAATTACAGGCAACTACGCGGTGACCTCATCCAAAACTACCGGATTGTCAGAGGCCGCGATTGTGCCCTAGAATTTGCTGACTTCTTCGAATTGGCTGGGACGGAACATCTGCGGGGTCATCCCTTTAAACTGCAGCCGAAGTTTGTCCACACGGAAGTCCGTCGGAACGCCTTTTCGCAGAGGGTCGTTGGAGCATGGAACGGACTCCCTGACGAGGTGGTCCTTTCAGCAACTGTTGACACATTTAAATTCAAACTAGATACTCATTTTCTGAGAAACTATTGTCAATATAATGAAGATTGTGTAAACAGTGGCAGGTTGCGCCTGGCCCACACATATCGATGACCCTACATTTTCATTTGTCAGATATATCACTGTTAAACGTTTGTACTATTGACATTTTTGCATGTGAATAGGGAGCTCAAGGGCGAAAGCCTACTTCCCTCAATAAAGTGACTTAGTCACCCAGAAAAAAACAGCTTTTAACCCAATAATAATATATAAATCAAAAATTCAATTAAACAAAACCGTGTTTTCAGTCATTTATTATCGGACCTATAAATTTACCTACAGAATGCAAATATGAGTGGACAGGATTTATAAGTGTTTTATCGTGATTATAAATCCTGCCCACTAGCATATTTTCATTTTATATGTAACTGTATATACCCGATAATGAAGTACTGAAAACACGTGTTTGCCGAATCGACCTTTCAAGTTTAAAATGGGAATATTAGCAGAAAATAAAATATAAGCCTGAATAAGAAGGGAGCGTATCTAGCCCGAAAACGTTGGAACCGTTATGGGCTCTAAATGCAGACTATTGAATTTGGCTGGGCTGCTACGGCAAAGACCCTAAACTATGCGAATAAATTGATGTTACCTTCTTCCAAACATGTAAGGCGATTTGGTAACCCCTCTGTCCGGCATGTATGCAAAAAAGTATGAACATGTTTTTTGATCCAGGTCAGAAACTCAGCCCATTCGGTGATAGTGAGGATCCCTCCACATTCGTATCACTGCCGTAGCACCACACCGGTTTCCCTGTGCACGTCCATGCAAAGGAAAAAGGATCAAGTATATCTCGCCATCGCCTTTAGGTACTAGCCTCACAATGGATACCAAAGCCCTCATGGCCTGCACTCGCCTCGGTTCCCCATCTCATAAAACCACAAGCCAGTGCTCTCTATTAAATGCTTATTCTACCTAGTCTAATTCATCCGGTCCCAGGCAATTTGGCATCCTGATGTGCTATTTGAAACTATAGCATTGTAGAGGGTAAAAAACTCATCGATTCCCAGGGAATTGATGAGCTGAATACCGTTAAATCAGCATCGGCCGCTTAACGCCAAACACATACACACCCATAACTCGGATGCGTGACTAAGTGGTTAAGGAGTGCAGATGCCAGCTGATCAAATTCTCATGAGCACCCTGGTATGGCTGGAATTGATTATACAGAAGTGGATCGTGATCCTTGCTCCTTACAACCTTCCGGAAGCTCACTGATATTCATGAATGTGGCTGAGTTTTATCGTTCCAACGCAGTCATCACATGTTAGACTTACCTGAACGTTATGTACTATTTAATGCGGTTGAGAACATACTCGATCCTATCGGTCACAATGATGTATCACAGGAGGCTTCATTCACGCGCGGTATAATGAACCGGATCTTGTGACCCAAATCAAGCACCTCCCGGCTACAGAAACCAACTAGCATTGATCGTTTCGAGGGGTCAGTTTGACTTGGATTGTCAGTTGAATTTGTGTCTGGGAGTACAGGCATTCTTTATCACGCTAAATAAAACGCATTCGATATCATTGCAACAAGAAGACCTCTTCGTCACATTCGGGGAAAGTGTGACGTTGGGTTTGGGGGCCTCAACCGTGCCTACACTCCTTCTCTTGTTTGTACCAGCTGTTTTAACTTATCTTCGCAACAATGCCTGCGTGCGCGGCTGCCTAGCTTGGCAGAATTGATGAAAGACAGTCATTGTGGGTTTCAACAACATTTGCTTGGTCTCATTCAGTCAACGACCGAAGAATCGGCAAACTGCAAAACGCAGTTAGAGTACTTGCTGTTGGCCTTTTGTTCGGTTCGAGATAGAAAGCGAGACCACATTTCAGAGGTCTACGTTAGACTCGTATAAATTTGCGACACCAAGACACCATCCCTTACGTGCGAACGCACGGGATGGCCATAAAATTACCATACAGGGGCACACCTTCCCCCTACCCCTCCCTCATTTTGCTCTGGGGTCCACTATATGATGGACCAAGTACCCTAGAAACCATAGCACAAGTCACATTCTGCACGTATGCAGCAAAGTAAATCAATCCAGAGTAATTTGACCTTTCCGCTTGTTTCTCAGGCCGTGAACCCGTCCAATAGGGCCATTTCATACTCACTCTCCTAGCTTGGACATCGGGTTTCGGCAAATGCTCTGCCGGGAACGCTGCCTATTGAGACACACTATTTACAACACTCGGTGCTTAATTCTTCGCCGTTTAACGTCAACTGCCAAGGGCTCCTCTCTATGATTGCTACCACAAAGCCCCAACAAACTTAAGTAGGCATTTAGGCAACTTCTCACAACACAGCTCAGTTTTTTCCACCTGCCCCTTAATTTAGACCTTCATGTTCAAGAAGGCACAACTCAACACACTGAAATAAAAATACAATTCAAGAACCTGTAGTCCTTATTGACTCAGGTGAGTCATGGTTTGCCTCTTTCGTTCGCATTACGTGGCCAATAGAGTCGTGCAAAAAAAACAGCTCACAGCATGCATACAGCCACTCTCAGATTATCTGTTATAAAACGCGGACTTGCTGACTGCTTCAGACTTTCAATCGCTATTTCGTTTATATGAGCTTACGAAATATGGCACACACCCTCTATTTTAGGACATCTCAACCAACCATGAACGTGACCCTTAAGTCATTTAGCAATGTGCACACACCAATGGGCCGGCTTCCCAAAACAAACAAACTTCGAATGGGCATCAGAAGGTCGCGAACAAGCAGCCAACTGTCAGGTTGCACTCGACCAAGTTATGATAGGAGAAGTGCAGATTTCGTTACTCTCTCTGGTCTTTGTACTCAAGGCGAAACATGTCAACTTGCCCAGCCCAAAAGAAAAAACCGTGACTTTTGTTATTTTTGGCCATCGGGTATAAAGCTCTTTCTTCAACGGTATCGATGGGATGTTATCGCTGACACCAAACAGGCTTCAGGAAGTGCGACCGTCGTAGTCCGACGAGGTTCATCGTGCGCTCCACAGCATGACCGTACAGGGACGATGACTTGCACGTGGATTGGTCTTTCAACGATTAAAACGTTGCGCTGCATCTACTGCACTCTCTCTTCCTTCACCCACCGGTGCCCAATGTCATGCCCAAGTCAAGAAGACCGCAGGTGGGGTCACGAGTATGTGGCTGGCGTGACTTGAGCCTGCAACTACGCACGCCACCACGCCCTCCCCTGTTCAGCACTTGTTATGGGAGCACAACCCGAATAACGCCTACTGTGCCGTGACCCAGCCACCGTGTTAGTCCAGCGCATCTACCACGCAGCCCCCATCTAGGGGGCAAATAAGGGAGTCTAGTGGTGTAATGGCACGCAAACCAACGCCGTAAGAGCTAGGAGCCCCGTCGCTGTCCCCACCCTCTTCTTGCTGCGCAAATGCTGGCCAAGTGTAGGTTGTGACTAGGTGGGGTATGATCGGGTGTTGTGGCACTCAGCCGCATGCATTGTTAAAAAATGGTCCCAACTACTCAGCTACGGACTAATGAAAAGATAAAAACTAGAGTAGCATCTCTACGGATGCTGGAGGGGCTCCAGAGTGAGCCCCAAGGCACAGCGAGACGAGTGACTCCATTACCGACAAGTTAGCACCCATATACCATAGTTAACATTTCCGATCGAAACTGGCAGGACGACGAAATCATGGCTCAATGGTAAGAGCGTTTAACTTCTAATCAACAGGTCACGGGTTCGAGTCTCGGGCGGTTCACTACCTGGAATTGAGTATTGCTGGCTGATGACGGCTTATAAGCCAGAAATGGCCATTCCAGTCTCCCTTGCCTTTGTCGGGACTGTCATTGTGCCAACCACCACCAGTCGTTTTTAGCTCTCTCATGACATAGGGCTCAGATTGAATAAATAAATAAATAATAAATAAAATGTATATTTAAGGCCCAGAGGGCCCCATAATTACAAACTTATTATCACGGTTTAAATAAAAACAAAGTGAATCGTTGCTGCTCTTTGTGAACAGCCATATGAACAGCAGAAATGAGTAGCATGGTAGGCACATCAACTTTATAACGATTCATCATTTTTGAAACAATATTCACTAATCGTTGGAATCTACGATGAACTAGGAAAGAAGCAGTGAAAAAAACTCCTATGGTTAAATCGGGAGCGGAGTTCGGCGAGGCGCCAATTTAAAAAGAAAAACTAGGAGAAAAAACTGCTTCTCTAAAGAATTAAAAGCTAGAGTTGATGTGATTGGTACGATGCAGTGGGATAGTACTGTGATGTTGGTGACAACGTATGAGGATTCGTAATGCTCCTTGTCGTGGGAAAGATCATATAACAGCCAGGGATGAGGGAGTGCGATAAACGCATCGCAAGTCTACTATCACCGTGATCTAATCCAGGTGCAAGTCGTTGCCCTTACTTCCCACCTGGCATGAAGCACGTGTTAGACATCGAGTTAGACGATCGAACTGTCCGGCAGGTTACTGCGTCCACACTACTTATCTAGAGGCAGCTAAAAAAAGGAAGTTCAAATTGATCGATATTTTGAGACGCATTCAAGGACGATTCTTCACGGTGAATAGAGAACCTTTTGCTGAAAGTTTTGAAATTTTACTTTCAAAATAAAGCGTCGCTCTCTCTCTAATTACATTATATTCGACAGGTACTTAGAGTCTTAGTGGGCTCCTCATTTTCATCTAAGACCCCTATTGTGAGCAGTGTCCTTCAAGGTACCGTTGTAGGTCCTCTTTTGATTTGCTTTACATTATTGATATTTAATCAGCAGTTAAAATCTCCCATTATTTTATTTTTGTGGATGATCTTAAATGCGTATATTCCTTCTCTAAATCTTTGACCCAACGATGCTTAGAAGAAATCCATGCAGACTTGCTTGCTCTTTCCGCGTGGAGCTTAACGTGGCAATTGGAATTCTCACCTTCTTAGGGTCGTTACATGTACTTCAGGCTTGACAGACTACCACAACCAGTTATTTTTCAAGGCACCCCTATGACTGATTGTTCCATCATCAAAACCGAGGTTAAAGCTGCACTAATAATTTAGATCTGTCGTCTCATGCCGATAGAATTACGACCAAAGCTACCCAGATTTGTGGCTTTATCTCTTATTATTTCTATCTTCCTGAAATTCATTTAAGACTTTATCAAATGTTTGTCCTTCCCATTCTTAAACATTACTGCCCATTTTTTGGTTTAATGACCAAGTGTAGCCGTTCCAAAATTGAAAAGGTTCAACGACATTTTACTTGGAAACTCTAACCTCCGACTCCTTCGACTACATCGTATTCGAATTGGTGCCAGCTAACTAACCTAAAATTTTTATGGGTTCGGAGACTGAAAGCTGACTCCTGCCTCCTTTATCGCGTTAATAATAGTTCAAATATTTTCTGAATTTCAGCCCTTACCCCCTTTAGTTGTCCTTACAACCTACGTAACTCTTCACTTATTATACCGCCTCCTATATCCTCCACATCTAAACGCTCTCCGTTCTTTGCTTCCAGGCATTGATTTCTTTGGAATAACCTGCCAAATGATATAAGGTTATCAAATGACCTGTCTACTTTTAAGCGAAGACTGCATATTTATCTTAACACTGATTCAATTAATCTTTTATTTTCCTCTTCCTTCGCGAGCAGCTTTCTCTATGACCCCGAGAAAGGACCATCGGGAATTTAGAAGGCCGTCTCCAAATTATATATTCCATGCATTGTTTCCCCACGAACTATGATGTCTTTATGACCCATGCCTCCTTAAAATGCTCACCAAACAATTGTCATATTGCACACTCGTTTTGAGGCACGTCCGTTTCGAATGCCAATAACCATCCTCAGAATTACAATCGGAATATTGAGCTGCGCAGGCCTCAGATTCATTATCGATTCTCATGCCAGCTAGCACCCCTGAGCGCATTATTCTGATCTCTTCTTACTCAATTATTGGATCTCCCATTATTCTTTCGTACTACGCTCAGAAGCAACCTACCATACTGCTTCATATACCCTCGCGGAGCAGTGTCGCTGTGTTGACCCTTCTCGGATTGTTGACGATCATTTCGGGCTCCTGGGTTTGTGGTCTGAGAAATCAGCAATAAGAGTATCGTGGTTGCTTCTCTGGCAATTCTACCACGACCTTCACGATCTCTTCGGTCCTTTCCTCGTTCACTCTAAGCGTACGGATGATGCCTGCGAAGGTTTCTCTGTCTAGAATCCTTGACGGTTACGCCTGTAGCTAGTTGATACGCATTTGGATCACACCTGCGTTGCTGAAAAGTAGCCTCTGTCGTTAAATGCTTTCTCCCACGATGATGAGCGTTTCGAACTCTCATACGCTCTCATCAGATTGTCAGTCCTACCTAACGCGCATTTTTTTCACCTAGGAGTGACAGTTTTTTTCTCCTTAAAATCCCACAACCCTCATTTAAGAAATGCCTCTTCCATAAAAATGCCCAAGGAGATTTTTTCACTGTCTGCTCTTTTATCTAATTTTTGACCAATTTAATTTGTGTGAGTTGTCATCGCCAATAGCTGACCTTCTATTAAAACTTAACTGAACAGGATTTCGCATTCGTTTGAATTGATTTTTATCCAATGAAAGTGCCCTTGTGGGTACTCAAATTAAAAATCTGTATACAAAGAGCGAATGTTTAACCACACAACTTTGTCAGCCAGGGCATATGCAAATGAAAAGATAAACCAAATTCAACTGGTCCTAAATTTTGGCAAGCTCTTCCTTACTTAAAGGACGTCTCGGAAACTGCCAGGCGCCTTCTCAACCCACTTGGAATTTGGGTTTCACACAGACCAGAGGCAACCATTAGGCGCCAAGCGGAGGCCGAAAGAACAACAACCAAGACAGGGAATGTCTAGAGCCATTTACCTGATCTGGTGTAGTTGTGGACAAATTAACTACTTCGGAGTAACTGGGAAATTACTCTGTATACGAATGGCTGAGCATGCAGCTATGGGGAGGAGGAAATACGCCAACTCTCAGGTCACAGTTCGCTCGACGGGACCTAGTCATATTTTAAAGTTTCAGGAGGCGAAAACCTCGCAAAATGTGATAAGCGCATGAGCCACGAGCTGATCGAGTCATGGTTCTGGGGCCGATAGCCCATAAACAGGAACAATCACCTCCCATTCCCATATTATGTGCTGAGGCTTTGCCTGAGCTGGGTAATCATTCATGGAGGGGCGCAGACGACTAACACTTCCAATGAAAGCGATCTTAATCGCTATGTGATTATCATTTCAACGATCAACACGGACAGTGAAATTACGGCAAATAATGACTTGGAGGTGGATGACCTAGCCATTATCGCATCAATTTTCATCCCAAGCGGTGACCGTAAGGGCTGTTGTTTGTAGTGCACATGTGATTGCGTGGCCAATATGTACTTTAAATACTGCACACCTGCGCTTCTCTTATTCTCATCTACGACTCTCTCTGATGATGCAATCAAGTGAGAACGCGAAATGTCGGCCAATAAACGTTTTGTCCTAGCGACCTAATCCCCTCCCAGAAGTGCTTCCTGAAACTCACCTGTTCGCTTCTTCCTCCAATTAATATAAAGTTTAGGGTTCAGGTTACAGCTGGCGTTAGGTGTAGAGTCCGGGTTAGGTTAAAGCTAGTGAAAGGGTCAAGAGTAGGATTTGGGTGAAACTTTGAGCTATGATTAGTGTTCGGATTATGGTTAGGACCTGGGATTGTTTGCATTTCCTTTGGAATAGTGCGTATGGCCAAGTGCATTATCAAGGAGATGGTGGGGGCTATTCCCGTGTGTTAGCAAAAAGATGCCCTAAAAATACGTAGTTCGCAGCTTCTTAGCAGCTGATCATGGCTGCTGGGAAATTACAAAGAAGAAAAAGAAAAAAAGAAGAAAAAGAGAGACAACACCGGATTCGATGTGTCATTCCATGGTGTCTTCTCTCACGGTGGCAACCCACAAAGGCTCCAACTTTGTGGGCATAAGCTCAGGATAATCGCAGAGCGGGAGGCCGAGAACTTAAGATGCATCCTCAAATGCACCTGGCAAGTGGGTCGTAGTCATTATGAAGCTCCTTTCTCAGTATTACTGCCATCGGTATTCTGGACTCGATCATGACACATGACTTGAGGCGCGTCGTTCGAAAATGGTTTCAAATTTTACGTCCTTCGAGCCTACGAGTTTTTAGTCTCTACCTCAGTGTAGAAGACACGGTGCTTGGAAATTATAAAAGAATTTTTTGTATATTCCCGAGTTCGAAAATTGCGACTTGGATGTACGGATTCTGAGGCTTTAAAAAAAGTCCACTGCTGCGGATTCTTCCCTGCCCCGAGATTTATCTTAACTGGAAGTGCAAGCTTTGATCTTTCTGAAACTAACGCCGGCTGTGTGCTCCCTGCATCTGCTTTCAATCGCGGAAGGGGCGAAAACCAAAGGCTGAGTCGTTAGATTTTCATATTCTTATATCCTTGTTCACATCCTCATATAGTCATATTCTTGAATATCATTACTGACTGTTTGTTAATTTTTTGGCGATTCTAACATCCATCGAATTTGCTTTGTATCCCCATAAGTATGCAAAACTCATGTGGCTTAAGTTTATTGACACGAAAAAAATTGGTCCAGGAACTAGTTTCGAACCTGCACCGCAAAAATCGCGTAATACCGTCTGTCGACGCCTCTAACCATTCGGCCATATTGACAGGGGGCTTCGATCAGCAAATTAATATACTAGCAGAAAATAGTTGCAACTATCGTTATTTTGCTAATTGTTTACCTCCCGCTAAACGAGCAAAAAGTCTAGTAAGCTTAATTAATGTAGCTTACGAAGATGAAACTTGAATGGGGTGTTTCAGCCTCCTACAGAAATTCTTAGGGATGAAGCAGGAGGTAGGCAGTCTAAAACAAGAAATAGATAACCTAAGAAAATCTATTTGTCACCCACCTGTTAAAAAAGATATTGTCCGTACAAAATCTACCGCAAAGCAAAATTCGTATGCATATATAGCCTATTCAAGAATACCTAAAATTCACATAAAAGATATCGTGTTTACCGAATCCAGTAAGCCAGAGGAAGTTTCGGTAGTTCGAAAGGGATTCCCATCTAGTCCTTGCTCCAAACCATCATCCCTTAGCTCAGGCAGCATAAGCAATAATCTGGCTTTACAACCCAGCGCGGCATCAATGCTGGACGATGCACCAACATGCAATGTTGAAGAGGTTGGTGAGTTTGTAAAGCCAAAGAGGAAAAGGTCTAAGAAGAGCAAGTCGGTCACGGATTTGGCTCCAGCCTGCCCAAACACCCGGTTCATGTGGACCTATCGGACAAAGTGAAATGATTACAAGTACTCACTCAGTTGAAAGATCTGAGTTGCAAACGGGCGCTCAGTTGAGTGGAAAACATAATGTAGTCATAAAAGGTGTCCCAGAGTCAGCATCAATAATTCCAAAGGAGCAAGTCAAACATGATTTGGATCTCCTTCAATTGTAGGCAAAAACGTTGTTACGGATGGCGAGCTCATCCATATTCACAAGGCATATAAAATATGTCAGAAAAAGTCTACACTACTGCTCGTTTTTATTAAACCTTCTGCACGCTAATGAACGGAAGAAGATAGAATCAGTCCAGTACTTCTTCACAAAAAGAGTTTTCTTTTCAGACCACAGAAACTTCTACTGCCAAAAACGCTGTCAGCTTACAAGCCTCGACCAGTTGTGGCTTCACAGGTTACAGAAAGGACTATTTTAACTGTTCAACCAGTTGTACCTTTAACCCCACTACCACTCTGTGGCAGCTTGACTGCTCTCGGCGCACCGGGCATCGGGATTTATTTTTATTTTTTCCTCTGGCACACCCCGTTAGATACTGTCAGTTTTTTTTCGGTCAACGCCATAGCAATCAGGAATAAGCTACCAAGAAGTATCACAATTCAGCAAAGCTCTCCTTTGTTTACAAGAGCTGTTACTTGTGTTCTACATTCAGAACACCTTTCACGAATAGTGGTTGCTGACTCGATGGAAGCTCTCTTCCATTCAGATTGCGTTCACGCACTCTGAATCCTATGCCAGTCTTATGCTGAGGGTAATATTGCTGGCTTTGCAGTCCGTAATCGGCATATTCCTCAGTCAACAGCGGGCAACTGTTCCCCAACATACCGACCGGTACAGAATACCGGATCTATAACACTGAAAGGAGAAGGACTACACATTGCACCTGTGTCAACCCTTCCCCGTCCCAAAGTTTAATCATTCAATGAGCTGCAATTGATTTCCCCTGAAAACACTTGAAAGAACGATCAGTTTTTTTCACTGTCAGCTTGATCGTCTACTGTATATCTCTTTTGAACTTGCCTGAAAACTGGCAAGAAAAAAAGACACCGGTCCCAGGTGGGAAAGGGGAAGGGATTGCGGTAGATGAAACGCAAGTCTACTCTCATCGCGTTTGCTTCCAACCTGCTGTGAATCATGCGGTGCGCATCGCCGAATTATCGAGACACTCAGTTTTTCAAAGTGCATGCTGCTTCGTGAATTAAATGGCCTACATATAATCAAACCTTCATATCTACGACTTGCCTTATTCTTACCTCTACGTTTTCTCACTATTTGCCCCTTTGTCCGACCAGTAAAGCTTATATTACCACCGTTCCCTCTATTACACGAACCACTGATTTGCGTTTTTTAGAACGGCAGTTTACGACCCTGGTCGTGGAAGAGACGGTAAACTTCTCAAATCCAGTGCATGCAAACCGGATTAAGATTGCAACCGGTGGCTACTTACTCAGCGACGACTGGTCGGTGAGCAAAAAGACAAACAATCTTATGAAGCGCAGTCTCTCCATGCAATGTGGAGTATAAAATGGCAATGATTAGTGCTAATGTAGGTGTATCGTAGTTAGTAAGGAAGCTCCTTTCTCAGTATTGCTGGCAAAAAAGGTCGCTTGCGTGTTTCTTACTCGTCAGAATCTTTAATTTGAAGAAGAAATCACCATAGAGACAAAATATGTGTTACGAAAGCACCATGTACTAAGTACAGGACAAATGTCAGGAAAAAAGTTCTAGCCACTAGGCTACTCTATAGATTTAATGAGGTCCTCCGAGCTCATATATCATGGACTCTGGATAATCACGATGGATGATTAATGTCTAGAACGCTATATGCTGATGGTCAGAAAAGCCCCATAGCGGTATGATGACACGTCACAGATAACGGGTCAACCTCATCAGTCTTCGTGGGGATCAATCGTACAAACATGCCTAGCATAGTAGTTCCTATTCCTAACAGCATCATTTTCTCAACAAGGACGACGGACTAGTATTGTCACGAGCACATTCGAATCGACAAAAAAGTGCATCACTAAGCTTCAATGTCAAACAGAGCCCTCTAATGCTAAAAAAGTTAGTCTGGAGTTGCCAAAACAAAGTTATCAACAATAAAATGAAGGTCTTTTGGTTGTTGCCCTGACAACGCTCTTTTGTAGAGGAAGGTGAACAACATAAACCTGGGTCATCTTCGAAGTACACTGAAGGTGGAAAAGGGACGGGAAAAGGACAGAATAATCAGACCGTCTTTAATACCAGCACGAACCGGAAAGCAGAGGCTAAGAGACAATCAGAAAAGAATGCAATGCCAACACCCCTTGACATTTCCACACTTTCAAGGGCGAGCGGAAGAGATAAGGAGTAGTTTAGCCACATGGGAGTGGGGCATACGGAGCTACCTGGATTACAAGACGAAAAAGAGCATTTTTTGGAGGGTCTTCAGTGCATATAGGCGGTACTATGACGACTTACATCCAGTTGTTGATACCCCTTTGATAACAAAGACAAGGACACGCTGGAATATTCGTTTCTGGTTTATTTGTCGTCATCAGCCAGTAATACTCCACGCCCAAAATGTATACCCGATATGGGGCGTCAAGCGAGAAATGAGCACTCCAGTGTTCTTGCATATGTTGACAGAAAACGTCCTAAGAAATAGTTGTGTCCTGTCTTTAACTTGCAAGAGGTTCAGGTAAGGAAATTTTTTAAGCCCTGTAACCCAAAAACAAGCTTACACACAGCTCTCCCTACATACAAGTTTGAAAATCGGCGTAGAGCTTTAGCTGGCTTCAAGCGGTATGTATATGAGATAAGCGGTGCATGTACTGAGCACAACAGACAGCCCAAAGTGGTAAACCCTAGAAGACACGACGGGGTAAATGGCAAAGGCTGGAAGGGGGCCAATCAGCATCTAAGAGTTCTGAGTCCACGTCCATGACCTCAACTATTCTCTTTTCAAACACATGCGGAGTGATTTCCAGACTGCATACGAGCCGCATGCAGTGTAAAAAGCATGCAAAGACGCGGGGATCGCAGTTCCTTGAAGTCATGACGCTCTACCGACCTCCGGGGACAGACACTGACGCTGATACTTGTTTGTTGGAGAACATAAAGGAGATTAGCAGTCGACCTGATGTTGTTCTCATGGGTGACTTCAATGCACCCAGCATTCGATGGAACGATCTGCAGGCACAGAGCTCAAAGTTTTCCTTCGATCATCGTCTGCTAAAGACAACACTTGAAGCTCTTTTCACCCAACATGTATTTGTTCCAACGAGAACGCGTGGAGGACAACAGGCTAGTTGTTTATATCTCGTCTTCACTAAAGATCCTGACAGTATAGATGAGGTACACTGCCTACCTCCCATTGGTCGAAGTGATCATGCAGTACTTTCATGGGAGTATGGTTTATATTCTGTGTCATCTGCAATAAATGAAACCAGGCCCAATCTATGGCGAGGAGACGTTTGCAAGATGAGAGCTGAGGCATCACAAATAGACTGGGATCTTCTCTTCTCCGGGAATGTCACTGAGGACTGGAATTTATTTAAGGAGTGTTTGTTGAATCTAATAAAATGCCATTGTCCGCCATCACAACTTAGGATATCTAACAGACCAGTGGTTAACAAGGGATCTAAAAAGAGAGATTAACAGGAAAGGAAGGCTTTGGAAGAAATTTTGCCGATCCAATGAAAATGTAGCCTTGCAAGCATACAAACCTCAGAGGAACAAGGTTGAAAGCTTGATCTTCCAAAGCCGACGGGATAACGAGAGGGATTCGCTCCCTGAGAGCAGTTCACAATCCCAAATTACTCTACAGCTATGTAAGAAAAGCACACGTAACAGGAACCCGATTCCTGTTATGAGAAACGATGACGGTTTCGAGATATCAGAAAAATAAAAAAACAAAGCTGAACACTTTTTCCCAGTTCTTTTCAGTTGGTTTTCACTAGAGAAGCTGTTTTTATTCCATCAAGTTACGAGACTACGGGAGTGCCCCTTATTCAGGATATGCTCTTTCAAGAAGCGTCGGTCTTTGAAGAACTAAAAAAGTCTGAAGGCATGCAAATCCCCTGACCCCGACGAGATTCCAGCAAAGCTACTCCTTGAACTTGCTCGAGAGCTGGCGAAACCGCTTTCGTTGCTGTGCCAGAAATCGTTCGAAACGGGAATTCTTCCTACCGACTGGAAAACAGCCCACATCGCACCGCTTCACAAAAGTGGTAGTCGTGCATTTGCTACAAATTACAGGCCTGTCAGCCTGACCTCAATCTGTTGCAAGGTTATGGAGAAGGTTGTCAAAAAGGAATTGTTGATTTACTTAGAAACCCGTAACCTCTTATCGACTGCAAAATACGGCTTTCGTAAGAGAAGATCGTGTGTTACGAACTTTCTTTATACGATGCAAAGCTGGACAAAAGCACTCGATGCAAAATACACTGTGCATGTGGCCTACATTGATTTCCAGAAGGCCTTCGTTAGTGTTCCACACCAGCGTCTCCTTTACAAGTTGAGAATGTTCGGTATTGGCGGCAAAATTCTTACGTGGATAAAGAATTTTCTCGTTGGTCGTTCCCAAGTGGTTTGTGTAGGCGGATCGCGATCAAAGCGCACAGTCATCGAGAGTGGAGTCCCACAAGGTTCAGTGCTCGGACCGATCCTATTTCTCTTGTTCATTAATGATTGCGTACAGGAATTGGAATGTAACTTTGCTATGTTTGTGGACGATATAAAAATCTGGAAAGTTATCCACAATGCTGCTGATGCAGACGATTTCCAAGAAAATCTTCGTCGATTGGACGAGTGGTCCCGCAAATGGCTCTTGTCCTTCAACTCAAACAAATGCACCCTGCTACGTCTGCGAAATCGAAATCAGGTCACTGATATGCGACCCTACTATTTGAACGGTTTGCCACACTGAGAAGCACACACAGAAGGATCTTGGAGTTTGGATGAAAGACAACCTGAAGCCTTCTACGCAATGTTCCAAGGCAGCTTAATCCGCCAATTCAATACTGTACGCTATCAAGCGGGCATTTAAATTCTTCGATGAAGACTGCAATTCTAAAGTCTTTGGTAGGTTTGTAAGGCCACATCTTGAATATGCGATCCAAGCCTGGCGACCGTGGACACAACAGGACTACAAAATGCTCGAAAGGGTGCAGTCACGAGCCACAAAATAAGTAAGAGGTCAAGGTAAACTACCATATGAGATTTGTCTAAATAACCTAAAGCTCTATCTTCTGCGTTACAAGCAGTTAGGCGGAGACTTGATACAAACCTTCCGTATCGTGAGTTGCATGGATTGCGCTCTCCTATGTGATGACTTTTTCAACTTGCCACTACGAATAATCTCCGAGGTCATCCATTCAAACTAAGTGTGCCCCAAGTAAGATTGGATGTAAGGGAGTATTTTTTCACCAACCGTGTCTTGGAACTGTGGAATAACCTAACTGAGGCGATTGTTATGTCCCAGTCTGTGTATACATTCAAACATCGGCTTGACATACATATGTTACAGCACCACGAAGACTATGTGACTACTTAACCTTAACAATATCAGTGTACCACGTAAATCTGCCTGCATTCACTTGACTGTTCCTTCTTTAATTTGCTTCTTATTTTTGCTACTTTTATGTAACAAATAGGGATTTCAAAGGCGTAAGCCTATTTTCCTCAAATACACTGAACTGAACTGAACCTATTAAGATCTTCCGGAGGTCATCAGGCAGAATGAACAAGCAATGAACCCAATTTGTAGTGTGGAG
Source organism: Schistocephalus solidus (assembly GCA_017591395.1). Lineage (NCBI taxonomy): Eukaryota > Metazoa > Platyhelminthes > Cestoda > Diphyllobothriidea > Diphyllobothriidae > Schistocephalus > Schistocephalus solidus. The sequence goes on along the minus strand of WEDG01001365.1, from coordinate 2,664 downwards.
GCACAATGATAGTGATGCATCGAAGCAATAAAAAAGTCGTATAAATCAGGTGAAAATGGCAGCTCAATTTCGAGGGCCTCCCAGAGCGGTCAGCAGAACAGATAGAGATGTTTTGGGGTAATATGCCTGCCGAAGTACGGACCGTCAATGGCAAACAAACTGCGCTCATCAAAAGTCGGTGAGAATGAGCAAGAAAATCTTTTAAGAGGATACAGCAAGTCAGAGTGACAAGTGACCGGATATTCCATTTATTTTATCGAACGAAATTTTCCTTACCTTCTCGATAAAAGAGGAGAAAGTTAAATATATAATTAAGCAACCGTCTCGCCTCTTTACTCTCAACTGATGCTATTGGATGCGTCCTGTCCCAAGTAGCTATGCATACGCTAGACACCGGAAACACCTTCGCTTGGGATAAAACTCGGATTATCACCACCTGTCTCTCCAGGAAAGGTCGAGAGTTCCTCAAGGCGAGGCACTCAGATAAGTCATGCACTAATAAGCATATCGCGTTGGATATGACGTTCAAAAACCACCAGATGAAGTGGAAGAAATGAGAGCCAATCAGGACAGGCTGAAGCACACGGCGGCCGCTCAATGGTGCAAACGCCACTCCACTATCAATTTTTTAGTGAAGTAACGAGGCGAACTATTTTTTGTGTCATATAGATAGATATATGTTTTTATTTCAGGACCCGGAAGTGCACCGTCCCAGGAAAAAAATAAAACGAATGCGCAATCGTGTACAGTTAAATTATGAATAGAAGGTCAGCTTTTTTGCAATAAAAAATGACACAAATTAGTGTGGTCGAAAAAAATAAATAAAATAGCAGACAGTGAAAGCAACTCCTTGGGCATTTTTTTGGAAAAGGAAGATGTTGAATGGGGTTTGTGAGTTTATATAAAGAAAAAAATGTCTCTCCTGGGAGAAAAAAATACCGTGAGGTAGGACCGACATGCTGATGAAAGCGCATGAGGGTTCAAAACTATCCTAATCGTGGGAGAAATCATGTAACGACAGAGGCTATTTTTCACCACCGCAGATGTGTTCACAATGCGTATCGACTAGTTTTAAGTGTAACCGCCAAGGATGCTAGACAGAGAAAACCTTCGTGGGCATCATCCATACGCTTATAATCGAATAAGGAAAGGACCATAGAGGTTGCGAAGTTCATGGTCGAAATGCCCGAGAAGCGACCATGATAATCTCATTGCTGATTTCTGAGACCACCGACAGAGGAACACGACAAGATAGTCAACAGTCCGTGTAGGGTCAACACCGGCGAGAAGGTTAGGACCACAAGTACCATCAACTTTAGGCACAGCAGATGCAATGACGGACAAGGTTGTAGCAGTTTGCAAAGGGTCAAGAAAGAGGAGAACCGCAAAGACCAAGAAAACCACTGGGGCCATTAATATTTCCAAATGAGGTTCGAAATCAAGAGGGGCCGGAAAAAAGGCTGTGACGTTTTCTTTTTTTAAAAAAAGAGGTGCAGGAGAAACAAAAATGCTCAACCAGGGGATATAAAGCAGCATGTTAGGATGCTTCTGAGCGTAGTACGAAAGGAGCATGGGAGATCCGGCAATTGAGTAAGAAGAAGTCAACATAATGCGTTCAGGGGTGCTATTTTGCAGGAGAATCGACAACGAATCTAAGGCCTGCAAATCTCACTATTCACATGGCAATTTTGATTATCGTTACCGGCAAACGAAACGGGCGTGGTTTAAAATGAGCGCGAAATATGACCCAACTGTTTAAAAGAACATTTTACTGAGGGATGGGTTATGTAGAAAATTTAGTTCGTGGGGAAGATGATGCACGGAAAACAAAATTTGGAGACAGTATTCTAAATTACTGATAGTTCTTTCTCGGGATGATCTAGAAAGCTGCTCAGAACGGATGGGGAAAATTAAAAGTTAATCGAATCTGTGTTAAGATAAGTGCGCAGCCTTCGCTTAAAAGTAGACAGGTTATTTGATAACCTTTTATCGATAAACAGTTTATTCCAAAGAAACCAATACCTGGAAGAAAAGTAACAGAGAGGGTTTCGAAGTGGAGGTTATAGGAGGAGTGAAGAATTAAGAAGGTTGAACTGACACCTAACGGGGTAAGGACTGAAATTCGGGGAATATTTCAACTATTTTTAAGGCATAAAATGAGGCAAAAGTCAGCTTCCAGTCTCCAAACCCATAGCAATTTTCGGTTAGTTAACTGGCACCTATTCGAGTACGAGTAGTTGAAAATGTCAGAGGTAATAGTTTCCGAGTAAAATGTCTTTGGACCTTTTCAATTTTTAGAACGGCTAGACTCGTTCATTAAACGAAAGTATGGGTAGCAATAATCAAGAATGAGAAGGACAAATATTCGATAAAGTCTTAATTTAATTTCAGGAAGATAGAAATTATAAGAAATAACGCAAAAATCTGGGCATCGTTGGCCGTAATTCAATCGGCTTGAGGCAAAATATCTAAATGGTTGGTGTATCTTAAACATATGTTTTCCCATTTGTGTATAATGACCACAGGGAGAACCGGTGTCGATAATTTACGCAATAAAGCTCCTTATATCATAGAAAGTCTTCCACTTCAACTGCAACTTCTATATATATATATATATATATATATATATATATATATATATATATATATATATATATATATATA
>WEDG01001364.1:0-10740 GCA_017591395.1 Schistocephalus solidus | reverse complement strand
GGTTTTGTTCGGGAATATTAATATAATTAAGTAGGCGCTTCTCCGGTCGTTTCTGAATTCGCATATTCCGATTCATTGCCTTGGGGCTATCCTCACAGAAGCCGCCAACGACTAAGGCGAGCAAGATATGGGGCGGAATAACATGACCGACAAGAGACAACCCGGAACGAATGGCCGTTTCGGCATATTCGCCATCAGGTCGTATAATACCCAACCCCGGAAACCGGCGCGCGGTCGGCTTTCGTACTGGGCATTGGGCGATTCCACCGCTGCGGGCTTGGGATTTCGTTGTTTTTGCCGGTTTTGATCGGTCAATTCGCTCGCCGGCTAGCTCGATCGGTTACAGGACTCCGCTCTCCCCGTTGTGCCTTTGATGTCTCACAAGCTCCCACCAGCAGCCGCAAAGTTGCAGCTAAGGACATAGGCGAGAATAATTTCATGACCGCAACAAAGACAAAGGGAGACTGGAATGGCCATTTCTGGCTTATTAGCCGTCATCAACCAGCCTATACCCAACCCCGAGGCGCTGCGGCACCCAAAGGCTCGAACTCTGCGACTGTTTGGCGAAGTCTAACGCTCTCACCCACTGCGCCACAACCTCGTTGTCTTGCCGGGTTTTGATCAATAAAATTAACGTGATGTTAAGTAGGCGCTTCCGATCGGTTTTACACGACTCCTCGTCCCGTTGTGCCTTAGGGGCTATCTATCAAGCTTCGCAGCAGCCACAAAGCAGCTAAGGATATAGGCAAAATAATATGACCGACAAAGACAAGGGGAGACTGGAATAGTCATTTCTGGCATATTAGCAGTCATCAGCAGCCAAACGACCCATGTGGGCTCTTGCAGCTAAGGGCTCCAACTCGCGACCTTTTGGGCAGATGTGTACCGCTCTACACACTGCGCCACGAGCTCGTTGTATCGACGGTTTTTGTTCGGGGAATATTAACTATGAAAAGTAGGCACTCTCCGATCGGTTACTGGAATCACTCGTCCGTTGTGCCTTGCTATCTCACAAGCCCCGCCAGCAACCTAAAGGCAGCTTAAGATATAGGCAGAATAGCATGACCGACAAAGACAAGGGAGACTGGAATGGCCATTTTCTGGCTTATTATCAAAAGTCTTCAGTCAGCAATACAACCCCAGGCTCAGCGGGCCGCAGCTCGAACTCACGGCTGTTCGACGGGCGTAAAGCATGCACATGCGCAGGATTTCGTTCTCTTGCCGGTTTTGATCGTTAACTATGTGATCCGACTCTCAATCGGTTTAAGCTCCTCCACCCGTTGCCCCGATGTCTCACAGAGCCGCAAAGCAGCTAAGGATATAGGCAGAATAACATGACCGATAAAGACAAGGGAGACTGGAATGGCCATTTCTGGCATATTAGCCAAGTCATCAACCAGCCTTACCCAACCCCAAGCGCTGCGGCACCAAGGCTTGAACTCACGACCTGTTTGGCAGAAGTCTAACGCTTCACCCTGCCATACAAGATTGTTGCTTTGCCGGGTTTTGATCTATAACATTAACTGTGGTAAGTAGGCGCTACCGATCGTTTTACATGACTCACTCGTCCCGTTGTGCCTTAGGATATCTATCAAAGCTTTTTCCAGCAGACGCAAAGGCGAGCTTAGGATATGAGGCAAACGTTAATACGACCGACAGCGAAGACAAAGGGAGACTGCCGTAGTTCACTGTCTTTATTGGCCGACATCAGCCAGCCATAACAAGCCTCGGCGCTGCGCACCCAAAGTCTCGAACTCAGCGACCTGGCATGAAGATGTGTTACCGCTCTCACACACTGCGCCACGGCTCCTTGTCTTAGACTGGTTTTGTTCCAGAGAATGCTTGCCTATGTCAGTGCAGCTCCGATCGGTTACTGGAATCCAGGTCGCTCAAATCTCGTTGTGCCTTAGCTATCTCTACAAGCCCCGCCAGCAACCCTAAAGGCAGCGAAAGCGTATCGACGGGCAGAGATAACGCGGCCGACAAAGACAAAGAGAGAGACTGGGAATGGCAGATTTCGCGGCGTATCATCCGTCTTCAGTCAGCCATGCGGCAGGCTGGCTCGGCGGCCGCAGCGTCTTCAAATTCACGGCCTGTTGGACAGACGTGAAGCGAATTCTACCCACTGCGACGCCGGTTTTCGAACGTAACTGCCGGGTTTTGATCGGTCGTGGCTAATCCATCGGTAAGTCGGCGCTTTCGCAGTTTACAGGACTCGCTTCACTCCCCGTTGGCGCAGCTGAGGATTATCTCACAAGTTCCCACCAGCAGCCGCAAAGCAGCTAAGGATATAGGCAGAATACCATGACCGACAAAGACAAGGGAGACTGGAATGGCCATTTCTGGCTTATTAGCCGTCATCAACCAGCCTTAACCCAACCACAGGCGCTGCGGTACCCAAGGCTTGAACTCACGACCTGTTTGGCAGAAGTCTAACGCTTCACCCACTGCGCCACATAATTGTTGTCTTGCCGGGTTTGATCGATAACATTAACTGTGTTAAGTAGGCGCTTACCGATCGTTTACATGACTCACTCGTCCCGTTGTGCCTTAGAGCTATCTATCAAGCTTTTCCAGCAGACGCAAGGCAGCTTAGGATATAGGCAAAATAATATGACCGACAAAGACAAGGGAGACTGGAATGGTCATTTCTGGTATATTAGCAGTCATCAGGCAGCCAAACCCAACCCCAGGCTCTGCGGCAGCCAAGGCTCCAACTCGCGACCTTTTGGGCAGATGTGTACCGCTCTACACACTGCGCCACGAGCTCGTTGTCTTGACGGTTTTGTTCGGGAATATTAACTATGGTAAGTAGGCACTCTCCGATCGGTTACTGGAATCACTCGTCCCGTTGTGCCTTGGGGCTATCTCACAAGCCACGCCAGCAACCTAAATGCAGCTTAAAATATAGGCAGAATAACATCACCGACAAAGACGAGGGAGACTGGAATGGCCATTTCTGGCTTATTAGCCGTCTTCAGTCAGCCATACCAAACCCCAGGCGCTGCGGCGCCCAAGGTTCGAACTTGCGACCTGATGGGCAGAAGTCTATTGCTCTACCTTCTGCGCCACAAGCTCGTTGTCTTGCCAGTTTTGATCAGCAACATTAACGATGGTAAGTAGGTGCTCTCCGATCGGTTACAGGACTCACTCGTACGGTTGTGCATTGGCGCTATCTCACAAGCCCTGCCAGCAGCCGCAAGGCAGCTAAGGATATAGGCAGAATAACATGACCGACAAAGACAAGGGAGACTGGAATGGCCATTTCTGGCTTATTAGCCGACATCAGCCAGCCATAACAAAGCCCAGGCGCTGCGGCGCCCAAGGTTCGAACTTGCGACCTGATGGGCAGAAGTCTATTGCTCTACCTTCTGCGCCCCAATCTCGTTGTCTTGCCGCTTTTCATGGGGAATATTAACTATGGTAAGTAGGCGCTCTCCGATCGGTTACAGGAATCACTCGTCCCGTTGTGCCTTAGGGCTATCTCACAAGCCCTACCAGCAGCCGCAAAGCAGCTAAGGATATAGGCAGAATACCATGACCGACAAAGACAAGGGAGACTGGAATGGCCATTTCTGGCTTATTAGCCGTCATCAACCAGCCATACCAAACCCCAGGCGCTGCGGCGCCCAAGGTTCGAACTTGCGACCTGATTTGGGCAGAAGTCTATTGCTCACCCTTCTGCGCCACAAGCTCGTTGTCTTGCCGGGTTTTGATCACAAAATTAACGATGGTAAGTAGGCGCTCTCCGATCGGTTTACAGGACTCACTCGTACCGTTGTGCATTGGCGCTATCTCTCAAGCCCGCCAGCAGCCGCAAAGGGCAGCTAAGGATATAGGCAGAATAACACAATGACCGACAAAGACAAGGGAGACTGGAATGGTCATTTCTGGCATATTAGCAGTCATCAGGCAGCCAAACCCAACCCCAGGCTCTGCGGCAGCCAAGGCTCGAACTCGCGACCTTTTGGGCAGATGTGTACCGCTCTACACACTGCGCCACGAGCTCGTTGTCTTGACGGTTTTGTTCGGGAATATTAACTATGGTAAGTAGGCACTCTCCGATCGGTTACTGGAATCACTCGTCCCGTTGTGCCTTGGGGGCTATCTCACAAGCCCCGCCAGCAACCTAAAGGCAGCTTAAGATATAGGCAGAATAACATGACCGACAAAGACAAGGGGAGACTGGAATGGCCATTTCTGGCTTATTATCCGTCTTCAGTCAGCAATACCCAACCCCAGGCTCTGCGGCCGCAAAGGCTCGAACTCACGACCTGTTGGACAGACGTGAAGCATTCTACCCACTGCGACAGGATTTCGTTGTCTTGCCGGTTTTGATCGGTCATATTAACTATGGTAAGTCGGCTTTCTCCGATCGGTTACAGGACTCCACTCGTCCCGTTGTGCCTTGGGGATATCTCACAAGCCCACCAGCAGCCGCAAAGCAGCTAAGGATATAGGCAGAATAACATGACCGACAAAGACAAGGGGAGACTGGAATGGCCATTTCTGGCTTATTAGCCGTCATCAACCAGCCATACCCAACCCCAGGCGCTGCGGCGCCAAGGCTCGAACTTGCGACCTGATGGGCAGAAGTCTATGCTCTACCTTCTGCGCCACAAGCTCGTTGTCTTGCCGGTTTTTGATCAGGGTCATATTAACTATGGTAAGTAGGTGCTCTCCGATCGGTTACATGGACTCACTCGTCCCGTTGTGCCTGGGCTATCTCAAACCCCGCCAGCAGCCGCAAAGCAGCTAAGGATATAGGCAGAATAACATGACCGACAAAGACAAGGGGAGACTGGAATGGCCATTTCTGGCTATATTAGCCGTCATCAGCAGCCATAACCCAACCCCAGGCGCTGCGGCACCAAGGCTTGAACTCACGACCTGTTTGGCAGATGTGTAACGCTCTACACCCACTGCGCCACGAGCTCGTTTGTCTTGCCGGTCGATCGATAACATTAACTGTGTTAAGTAGGCGCTTACCGATCGTTTACATGACTCACTCGTCCCGTTGTGCCTTAGGGCTATCTATCAAGCTTTTCCAGCAGACGCAGAGCAGCTTAGGATATAGGCAAAATAATATGACCGACAAAGACAAGGGAGACTGGAATAGTCATTTCTGTCTTATTAGCCGACATCAGCCGTCCATAACAAACCCCAGGCGCTGCGGCGCCCAAGTCTCGAACTCGCGACCTGTTGGGAAGATGTGTATTGCTCTACACACAGCGCCACGAGCTCGTTGTCTTGCCGCTTTTCATAGGGAATATTAACTATGGTAAGTAGGCGCTCTCCGATCGGTTACAGGAATCACTCGTCCCGTTGTGCCTTAGGGCTATCTCACAAGCCCCACCAGCAGCCTAAAGGCAGCTTAAGGATATAGGCAGAATAACATGACCGACAAAGACAAGGGAGACTGGAATGGCCATTTCTGGCTTATTAGCCGTCATCAACCAGCCATACCAAACCCCAGGCGCTGCGGCGCCCAAGGTTCGAACTTGCGACCTGATGGGCAGAAGTCTATTGCTCTACCTTCTGCGCCACAAGCTCGTTGTCTTGCCAGTTTTGATCAGCAACATTAACGATGGTAAGTAGGTGCTCTCCGATCGGTTACAGGACTCACTCGTACCGTTGTGCATTGGCGCTATCTCTCAAGCCCCGCCAGCAGCCACAAGGTAGCTAAGGATATAGGCAGAATACAATGACCGACAAAGTCAAGGGAGACTGGAATGGTCATTTCTGGCATATTAGCAGTCATCAGGCAGCCAAACCCAACCCCAGGCTCTGCGGCAGCCAAGGCTCGAACTCGCGACCTTTTGGGCAGATGTGTACCGCTCTACACACTGCGCCACGAGCTCGTTGTCTTGACGGTTTTGTTCGGGAATATTAACTATGGTAAGTAGGCACTCTCCGATCGGTTACTGGAATCACTCGTCCCGTTGTGCCTTGGGGCTATCTCACAAGCCCCGCCAGCAACCTAAAGGCAGCTTAAGATATAGGCAGAATAACATGACCGACAAAGACAAGGGAGACTGGAATGGCCATTTCTGGCTTATTATCCGTCTTCAGTCAGCCATACCCAACCCCAGGCTCTGCGGCCGCAATGGCTCGAACTCACGACCTGTTGGATAGACGTGAAGCATTCTACCCACTGCGACACGAGTTTCGTTGTCTTGCCGGTTTTGATCGGTCATATTAACTATGGTAAGTCGGCTCTCTCCGATCGGTTACAGGACTCACTCGTCCCGTTGTGCCTTGGGGATATCTCACAAGCCCCACCAGCAGCCGCATAAAGCAGCTAAGGATATAGGCAGAATAACATGACCGACAAAGACAAGGGAGACTGGAATGGCCATTTCTGGCTTATTAGCCGTCATCAACCAGCCATACCCAACCCCAGGCGCTGCGGCACCCAAGGCTCGAACTCGCGACCTGTTTGGGCAGAAGTCTAACGCTCTACCCACCGCGACACGAGCTCGTTGTCTTGACGGTTTTGTTCGGGAATTATAACTATGGTAAGTAGGCGGTCATCGATCGGTTACAGGACTCACTCGTCCCAATTGTGCCTTGGGGCTATCTCTCAAGCCCCGCCAGCAGCCGCAAGGCAGCTAAGGATATAGGCAGAATAACATGACCGACAAAGACAAGGGGAGACTGGAATGGCCATTTCTGTCTTATTAGCAGTCATCAGCCAGCCATACCCAACCCCAGGCGCTGCGGCGCCAAGGCTCGAAACTCGCGACCTGTTTGGGCAGATGTCTAACGCTCTACCCACTGCGCCACGAGCTCGTTGTCTTGACGGTTTTGTTCGGGAATATTAACTATGGTAAGTAGGCACTCTCCGATCGGTTACAGGACTCACTCGTCCCGTTGTGCCTTTGGGGCTATCTCTCAAGCCCCGCCAGCAGCCGCAAGGCAGCTAAGGATATAGGCAGAATAACGTGACCATCTATGACAATGGAGACTGGAATGGACATTTCTGCTTAATTTACCGTCATCAACCAGCCATACCCAACCTCAGGCGCTGCGGCACCCGAGGCTTGAACCCACGACCTGTTGGGGAGAAGTCTAACGCTCAACCCACTGCACCACGAGTTCGTTGTCTTGACGGTTTTGTTCGGGAATTATAACTATGGTAAGTAGGCGGTCTCCGATCGGTTACAGGACTAACTCGTCCCGTTGTGCCTTGGGGCTATCTCTCAAGCACCGCCAGCAGCCGCAAGGCAACTAAGGATATAGGCAGAATAACGTGACCAACAAATACAAGGGAGACTGGAATGGCCATTTCCGGCTTATTAGCCCTCATAAACTAGCCATACCCAACCCCAGGCGCTGCGGCACCCAAGGCTTGAACCCACGACCTCTTGGGAAAAAGTGTAACGCTCAACCCACTGCACCACGAGTTCATTGTCTTGACGGTTTTGTTCGGGAATTATAACTATGGTAAGTTGGCGGTCATTGATCGGTTACAGGAATCACTCGTCCAATTGTGCCTTGGGGCTATCTCTCAAGCCCCACCAGCAGCCGCAAGGTAGCTAAGGATATAGGCAGAATAACGTGACCAACAAAGACAAGGGAAACTGGAATGGCCATTTCTTGTTTATAAGACGTCATCAGCCAGCCATACCCAAACCCTCAGGCACGGTGGCTCCCGAGAAATCAAACTCGCGCCCTCTTTGGGCATAAGACTAACGCTCTACCCACTACGCAACGAGTTCGTTATCTGGACGGTTTTGTTCAGAATATTTAACTATGGTAAGTAGGCACTCTCCGATCGGTTACAGGGCTCACTCGTCCCGTTGTGCCTTGGGGCTATCTCTCAAGCCCCGCACAGCAGCCGCATAGGCAGCTAAGGATATAGGCAGAATAACGTGACCAACAAACACAAGGGAGACTGGAATGGCCATTTCTGGCTTATTAACCGTCATCAACCAGCCATACCCAACCCTCAGGCGCTGCGGCACCCGAGGCTTCGAACCCACGACCTGTTGGGGCAGAAGTCTAACGCTCAAACCACTGCACCACGAGCTCGTTGTCTTGACGGTTTTGTTCGGGAATTATAACTATGGTAAGTAGGCGGTCTCCGATCGGTTACAGGACTCACTCGTCCCGTTGTGCCTTGGGGCTATCTCTCAAGCACCGCCAGCAGCCGCCAGGCAGCTAAGGATATAGGCAGAATAACGTGACCGACAAATACAAGGGAGACTGGAATGGCCATTTCCGGCTTATTAGCCCTCATAAACTAGCCATACCCAACCCCAGGCGCTGCGGCACCCAAGGCTTGAACCCACGACCTTTTGAGGAGAAGTCTAACGCTCAACCCACTGCACCACGAGCTCGTTGGTCTTGACGGTTTTGTTCGGGAATTATAACTATGGTAAGTAGGCGGTCATCGATCGGTTACAGGAAATCACTCGTCCCAATTGTGCCTTTGGGGCTATCTCTCAAGCCCCGCCAGCAGCCGCAAGGGCAGCTAAGGATATAGGCAGAATAACGTGACCAACAAAAGACAAGGGAGACTGGAATGGCCATTTCTGGCTTTATTAGCCGTCATCAGTTCAGCCATACCCAACCCTCAGGCACGGTGGCTCCCGAGATCATACTCGCGCCTCTTGGGCATAAGACTAACGCTCTACCCACTGCGCAACGAGTTCGTTGTCTGGACGGTTTTGTTCAGAATATTTACTATGGTAAGTAGGCGGTCTCCGATCGGTTACAGGACTCACTCGTCCCGTTGTGCCTTGTGGCTATCTCTCAAGCTCCCGCATGCAGCCGCATAGCAGCTAAGGGTATAGGCAGAATAACATGACCGACAAAGACAAGGGAGACTGGAATGGCCATTTCTGGCTTATTCAGCCGTCATCAACCAGCCATACCCAACCCCAGGCCCTGCGGCACCGATGCTCGAACTCGCGACCTGTTGTGCAGAAGTCTAATGCTTTACACACTCCGCCACAAGCTCTTTGTCTTGCCGGTTTTGATCGGGAATATTAACTTCATGGTAAGAAGGCGCTCTCCGATCGTTTACAGGACTCACTCGTCCCGTTGTTCCTTAGGCTCTCTCTCAAGCCCGCCAGCAGCCGCATAGCAGCTTAGGATATAGGCAGAATAACCTGACAGACAAAGACAAGGGAGACTTGAATGGTCTATTTCTGGCTTATTAGCCGTCATCAACCAGCCATACCCAACCGCAGGTGCTGCGACACCCGAGGCTCGAACTCGCGACCTGTTGTGCAATGTCTAACGCTCTACCCACTGCGACACGGAGCTCGTTGGTCTTGCCGGTTTTGTTCGGGAATCTTAACTATGGTAAGTAGGCGGTCTCCGATCGGTTACAGGACTCACTCGTCCCGTTGTGCCTTGGGGCTATCTCTCAAGCCCCGCCAGCAGCCGCAAGGCAGCTAAGGATATAGGCAGAATAACATGACCGAAAAAGAGAAGGGAGACTGGAATGGCCATTTCTGGCTTATTAGCCCGTCATCAACCAGCCATACCCAACCCCAGGCGCTGCGGCACCCAAGGCTTGAACTCACGACCTTTTGGGGACAGAAGTCTAACGCTCTACCCACTGCGCCACGAGCTCGTTGTCTTGACGGTTTTGTTCGGGAATTATTAACTATGGTAAGTAGGCGGTCTCTGATCGTTTACAGGACTCACTCGTCCCGTTGTGCCTTTGGGGGCTATCTCTCAAGCCCCGCCAGCAGCCGCAAGGCAGCTAAGGATATAGGCAGAATAACGTGACCAACAAAGACAAGGGAGACTGGAATGGACATTTCTGCTTAATTAGCTGTCATCAACCAGCCATACCCAACCCTCAGGCGCTGCGGCACCCGAGGCTCGAACCCACGACCTGTTGGGGCAGAAGTCTAACGCTCAACCCACTGCACCACGAGTTCGTTGTCTTGACGGTTTTGTTCGGGAATTATAACTATGGTAAGTAGGTGGTCTCCGGATCGGTTACAGGACTCACTCGTCCCGTTGTGCCTTGGGGCTATCTCTCAAGCACCGCCAGCAGCCGCAAAGGCAGCTAAGGATATAGGCAGAATAACATGACCAAACAAAGACAAGGGAGACTGGAATGGCCATTTCTGGCTTATTAGCCGTCATCAGTCAGCCTACCCAACCCCAGGCTGCGTGCGTGCGAGCTTTGAACTCACGACCTGTTAGGGCAGAAGTCTAACGCTCTACCCACTGCGCCACGAAGACTCGTTGTCTTCCCACGTTTTTGCATGAGAGCATTAACTATGGTAAGTAGGCGCTCTACCGATCGGTTTACATGACTCACTCGTCCCGTTGTGCCTTAGGGCTGTCTCTAGAGCCCCTTTACCAGCATAGCCGCAAGGCAGCTTAGGATATAGGCAAAATAAGCATGACCGACAAAGGCAAGGGGAGACTGGAATGGCCATTTCTGGCTTAGTAGCCGTCATCAGCCAGCCATACCCAAACCCCAGGCTCTGCGGCAGCCAGGGCTCGAACTCGCGACCTGTTGGGCAGAAGTCTATTACTCTACCTACTCGCGCCACGAGCTCGTTGATCTTGCCAGTTTTGATCGGCATATTAACTATGGTAAGTAGGCGCTCTCCGATCGGTTACAGGACTCACTCGTGCCGTTGGTGCACTTGGGGCTATCTCACAAGCCCGCCAGCAACGCAAGCAGCTTAGATAAAGGCAGAATAACATGACCGACAAAGACAAGGAGACTGGAATGGCCATTTCTGGCTTATGTAGCCGTCATCA